>VMDO01008918.1:17500-80510 GCA_007922755.1 Pedetes capensis
ATGTGACATGTATGTTTTCAGTATCCCTTGAAACCATATTATAATAATGGACACTAAAGCCAAGAAGGGAATAAGACATGAATTCTTTATAGTTAGCAAAAATGTTGAGACATTCATTCAGTCACTAGAAACAGAAATGCAGCTGGTAAATAGCATTCACTAAATTAAACTGTGAAGTAATTTTCTTTAAATACTAGTACTCTATAGTCTTATAGAAAATTATATACACCATATAGATAATGCACTTTTCCAGTGAAGAAACAGTGTTTTAAGTTCAAACCATTAAAATGTTGTTACAATAAAAGGCCACTTTCAGTTTTGCCATTTAGAGGTTTACTTATTGCTCATAACTCTTATAATTGAAGCCTTATTATATTATCCTGATGCACAGTGTGATTTCCTGTTATTTGTCTAATTTTTTTAAAGAACAGTAATTTAATAACTATAGTGATATTCATTCTTGATTTCTAACAAATGTGCTATTTTATGAAGCAAAATGCTCTTGTAGTCAATGTATATTTTATGCTTGCCATTGGGGGGCTTTGGAAACAATGCAAAGCAAAATAAATAAATAATTAAATAAATAATCCCAAGACACTAGGATGCTACTTTTGATAAAGAAAAGAACTTTAACTTTTAGGGCTTTGTATATTTACTTCTCTTGAAAGCACTTTAGGTTTATATTTGTTCCTAAGGAAAGGAATTTTATTCCTTTCCTGTAGAAAAGCCTGAACTGTGTATTTCAGTTCCAGGGAAACATTGTCAAGCTTTATGGTCTATACTGCACACAAATATACTAGCACTGTGTTTTCCAACTGAAACAAACAAATGAAAACCCTAAAACTATAACTAACATATCTAAAAAGTAGTTGATTTCTTTCATTTTCAACTTAGTCTTAAGTTAGTTATTTGTTAATTGTATTTATTTTTTCGCATCCTACCATTGACCTTTATATTGCAGAATACAATCACATAATTTGAAAACTCTGGGTTTTTGGCACAAAAAGAGAAGCATGTATAGCAAGAAAATTAACAGTAGTATTGATAAGCATAAAGACATTGACTCTTTTCCTTCCTTCCTTCCTTCCTTCCTTCCTTCCTTTCTTCCTTCCTTCCTTCTCTTCTGTCTTTCATTTTTCTTTTTGGATGACAATTTTAAAAAACAGCATACTTGATACTTTGCTTTTGTATTATCAAAAATATAAGTCAAATAAAATGTTTGAAGAAAGTTTCCAGTATTCATCCTTTTATGTTATATTTTGCAATGAAACTGATTAGTTGAATCACTTGCTTAACTAATTTAGTAGGGAATGGGTAAGGAGAAGAGACACAGAATAACCATTTTATGCATTTTATTTCTTTAATTATATGTATGCTTGAAATTTGAAGCTCACTAATAATAGTCAAATAGATGTCAAAATTCTAAAATGATATAATAGGTATATGCTTTTACATTATTCTTTTTTATCTTGAAAAGCAGAAGTTCACACTTAAGAAGTGTTTGGTTTTCCTCCCAGTAACACTTGGAATCATGATTCTCTGTGTAACCATAAGCATTCATTATCCTCAAATCCTTCTTCTTCTAACTTTTACACTTATTCTGCCTTACATAATCATGGAAACAAATTATTTGTTGTCAAAAATTAGAACAAAGTGCCTTTGTTTGGTCATCAAAAGATGATATAACCGGAAGATTTCTATGCTGGCTACACCATGCTGGGACTAAGAATGAATCTTCCTAAAATTAAAGCAAACATGATTTCTTTCAAATTCTAATTTTGGTATATTTTATTTCCAGTTTTAAATGTAGCTGTGATCCAAAATAACCCTAACCTATTATTTTAGGCAAGAAATGCACCTAGATTCTTCTAAACTCATTGAATAAATCCTTTAATACCTTGTAGTTATTTTTTAAATTAACACAAAACAACAAACTTTATTCAAATGAACTATATATCCTAAAGTCAAAGAAAAATCATGTTATAAAATCAACGGAATTTTTATCTCAAAAGAATAGAATCCAGGCATTTCTTCATTATATTTTATTTTGGAATTCTCATAGAATACTAGTTGACTGAATATAACTTTCAATGAGTTTTAGAAAAGAACTCATGACATTTAGCAACACAAGTTATATTTATATTTTTAAGCCTTACATTTTGTGTCTATTATTCTTCAATTCTTGGGAGAAGGACCTGGCAACCCCCTCCCAAAAATCAATCTGCCATTGAAAACCCTATGAACAGCTGAGAAGCACTGGCAATAGTGTTTCCCCTGTTGTACAGAGGGTCGCTATGAGTCGGATACCGACTCGACGGCACCTAACAACAACAACATTCTTCAGTTGTAGGCCATTTTATCTTGTGGATTTCCAATGCGATGTTTAAAATTTCTAATTTTTTAAAATTTCTTTCTTATTTTATATTTGATAGCTGAGGCTTTAATTTGTTGTGCATGCTTTTCTAAAATATGTATATGCAAATCACTCAAAGTTACATTATTCTGTCACATGAGTGTTTGTAACTAGACAGCAAAGGAATATTCATTCAGACCATTGCTATCAAAACGAACTGCACATAGCTGTGTTGCCAAGCATTCACTCACTCTGTAATGAACACTTGTTCCACAATCACCTTTGAAGTGACTACAGCATTAGCTGGAGTTGTGGTTTCTGTGGCCTTCACTTGCTGGTAGTGACCAATAGCAGAACCAAAATCAATCTCTGTCAGGCTTGTAATTGAGCACTTCCCTAATTTATGAGACAGTTTTCCCATTAACAACAAAATCTTGAGAATTAAATAAAAACAGACCTTCACAAGTACTGCTGCATAGGTGAATGTGGGATAAACATTGATAAATGCACGTGCCTTGTGGAAGCCTGACTTTGAAAAATTCTGTGTCAGAGTTTTGGGTCACATTCTGACAACAATTAGGAACACTGAAATAAATAGTTGGCAACACTTCTTTGTTATGACAGGTGATGTAAAGCCATCTTTACCAAGAAAAACTCAGTTTCATGAATATGAAATGCAATTCCCAGCCATCTTGCAGTGACTGAGAATCTATAGGCACTTCTGCTATAAACCAGAGCAGAATCCTTTTGAAGATCTGAAAAATTTGGCTAAGCTGTTTCACTTCATTATTTGTAAAATTGCTGTGCCACTGCAATTCCATGCATCACACAAAATCCCTGAAATGGTTAAAAAATAAAAATTAAATGCCCAAGGTTTATTTTCAGTGTAAAATACCTAACCATAATATTTTATGAAATGTTCTGACAAAATCTAAATGACTCAAAGAGAGCCGGGCACAGTGCCACACACCTGTAATCTCAGCAACTCTGGAGGTGGAGGCAGGGGGATTACAAATTCAAGACTAGAGGCAGTCTGCATAACTTAGAGAGACTCTGTCTCAAAAAGATTTAAAAAAAGAAAAAAGAAAAAAATGGGCTGAGGGTGTATCTCAGTGGTACAGCACTTGTAAAGCATGCAAGCGTGAGGCCTTGAGTTCAAACCCCAGTATCACACACACACACACACACACACACACACAGACTCAAAGGACTGCTGAAATGCTAATCTCTTAAATTTAATTTAATGTAGTTTATAAATTTCAAAGATTCATCTATTGATAGCATAATTATAGGTTAACTTCTTTGATATTTAGATTATGTGATCCACATATTTATATTGATCTAAAGTCTTTAATTTATAATAAGGAAGAGTGATACTTCATGGTCCTGTTATGGATATAAAATTACTAATCCATTTGTCAAAAATTTTAACAAATCCTATCTGAAGCTACTGTTGATTACTAAGTCATTTAAAATCTAATTAGTAATATTGCATTTCATGCAGTCATTGCATTTGTCAACTTACCTTGGATTTCCCCAAAGAAAATATATCAAAGTAAAGCAAAATAAAATGAAAAAGAAAGCAACTTTTAAAAATGCATTTAAGATTAAGAGTTTAATTATAGAAAATTTTAGAAACTGAAACATGATATACATAACTGATTAAATTAGAATCAAAATTAGTTTATGTATCTATAGTTCTCTCTATATACATATATACGTATATACAACATGTTGTAGTAATTTATTTTTCTGGGTCACAAGTAAAAAACAGATAATAACCTCCCACAAATAAGCAGAATAGAAGTTTATTTTCCTCTCATATATCAGTTTAATTGGGTATCTCTGGTTGATGAAGGTGTAAGCCTAGTGGACATGGCTCTTCTCCATGATTCTCCACCTTCTAGTATCTTTCTGTGATGGTTAATATTCTTTGTCAGCTTGACTTGATGGAGAGGTGCCTAGGGGATTAGTAAAGCACACCTCTGGGTTTGTCTATGAGGGCATTTCCAGACATGATTTGATGGTGAAGGCTCTGACTTAATGAATGGATTAATCTTTTGATGGATTCAAAACATTATTGGGAAGTGGTGAAAGGTAGGAGGTGGGGCCTAGTTAGAGGAAGTATGTCACGAGGGGATTGTTCTTGGGGATATTTTTGTCCCTGGCTCCTTCCTCTCTATTTCTCTGGGCTTCCTGTCTGCCATGAAGTATACAACTCTCCTCTGCAGCCACACGTTTTTGCTGCCATTATTTTCTGCCCCAGTGTATGAGGCCAATTGATCATAGACTGAACTCTCTGAAATTTAGGCAAAATAAGTCCTTCTTCCTTTAAGTTGGTTGTGTTAGGTATTTTCTCAGTGATGAGAAAAGTAATTAATATACTTATGTTCTATGATTCTCCAACCTGCTACAGCCATATCAGCCAGCATAAAGATCAAAGAGAACATGGAAGTATATTCACATCTTAACAGCCATTGCTCAAAATGGCACCTGTACCTTCCTCTCACATTTAGTTGTGGCTATTGCAGTCGTGGCACAGCTAACAAAGCTAGCTGTCATATCCATTAAGAAGAAGAGAGGAACCTAGATTTGCTCTGCTGAACTTATACAATCCACAAAAACACTTAAGTATTTACCTTACCTATTCTGACCTAAATGATTTAACAGCTTCCTATAATTGGAATGCAGTAGTAATGAACAAAAAAGGTACTTAGAGCATCTAGGACAATATAAAGTATATAAATTATAGTACCTGCATGTCATACACTATAGAGCCATTACAATGGCAACCTATATCTTAATTAATGTTTCCCCTTATATAGCTCTAATGCCTTTCTTCATTTCTGAATCTATCATAAATTAAAAACATAAGTAAATGAAGGAAAAAATAGATGTTGCCATAGGCAAGTACACTGAGAAGAGTGTCTTAGGCAAAAAAGACAGGTAAATAAATATATAGAAAAATCAATTGTTCAATCAATTAGTCATGATAATTTGAAGCTATTTAGCCTATTTCTAATCATCCTTGGAAATAAAACTTCAATGTTATATCCTCTGTAAAACCTTCCTTGACTCTCCTCATTGAACATACCACTGTCTTCCTTGGCCTTTAGATTCTTCAGTATTTTTTACTTTCCTTCTCTATAGCATTTATAACAGTTTTTCCTTTCTTAAAGTATGTGTTTTTGCTGACTGGGGCTGGTTTATTTCCTATTTTTGAAACTTTCTTTACTCTCTCTGCTTAGTGCAATGCTTGCCACAAAAATAGATGAAATGGAGGAATCAAAACATTTTCTAAAAATATCAGATAAAATTCACACAAAGAAACATAGTAACAGATTTGCAAAATAATCATAATGAAAGTGCTAAGACTTGCTTCTTATTTTCTGCTTATAATGGCAAGAAATTCATTATCCAATTTAGAAATGGATGTTCAGATTATAACTTTGTTTTTCTTAGACAATTAAATTTTATCATCAAAAAGTTCATATATTTACATATATTTGCATCAGGTATTTATGTATGATGTAAACTATTTATATAAAAATTACCATGCATATACAATGTTATATATATATTATGAATTTGTTATATACCTTTATTAAATATAAAATTAGAGATTACTTTTTGCCATTGTGACAAAAATATAAATAGTGTCAATATGGTTATTATATGCATTTTGTTTTACTATAGTTTGATTAGATCTTGTAGAACATAAAAAAAGACATGGTAAATTTAAAAAATCATGAGTTAAGCATTCGACAATTTTACTTGGGAATTTTTTCACTATCTTCATCACTTTTTTGGGGGGTTTCTTTGGTAGACATTTTTATTTAGACATTTCTTTTACTGGAAATTTTTAATGTACATCTTAATGTGTTTCATTCAGATGTGCATTTCATTGTGACATTTCCATATATGCGTTTCATTGTACATTGCACAGATAAATTCCCCCTTACCCTCTTGTGCACCTCTTCCCTCCATTCTACCCACCCCAAAAGCCTCTCTCCCACTTGCATATCTTTTTGTGGGAATATTTTTCGATATATCTTTGGATCCCAATTATGTTTAAGGTTGAAGCTTTTTCTGTAGTGAGCCATCTTTTTACATTGTCAGTAATATTACATGAATTTTCTAGCCCATTTGTATTATTGCCATTCTTTGGTATTATTGGTATTATTATAATTATTTCCCAAACCATTAAAGTTGGACTGTTTACTTTGAGGTCACCCTCTCTCTCATTCCTCACTCCTCCTTGTTCCTCCTCTCCCTCCTTTCTTCTCCCATCATTTCTTCCTTTTGTTAGATCCCTCCCACCTTCTTTCCACTCCCTAAATTATCCCTTCTCTGCTAAGTTGACTTTAGATTTTTATTATGTTCTGATTTCTGTATAAGATTTGTTCCTTCTTTTAATTTTGATTCAGCTCCCACATATGAATGAGAACATGTGGTATTTCTCTTTTTGGGCTTGTGTTCATTCACTTAAAATAAAGGTCACAGAAAACACATATAATCAAGCAGAGAAGTTTCTGTGTTCTGGAATCCACTTTGAATCCTAAGATCCTAGGATGCAACATCTTAGTAAAATGTCTACTTATTGGTCAAAACAGTTTAATTCTAAACTAGACATTTGTGAATTGAGTGAGTCATCTTTGTCTAGGTCACCTAACTCTCAATCATGATATTAACCATGTTGGTTTTGAGACAAGATAGTTTCATAGTATTCAAATATATAAATATACAAATGCAATTTCTATGGATCAATTGTTAAAAATCTTCTGCATGTCTTAAATTCTGCTATGTAAACCAAATCATCCAACATGAGCTACATTCTTTTCTTTATATTTTGTGCTATCTTGAGAAAGAGCTCTGTACTTTTAATATTTCAATAAAAGATCTTGTTGGTAATTCTTCTATTTCAAGAAATACTGTTTCTGTCAGATCTCTTGTTAGGTGGATAAACATATGTCCTTAATCTTTGAGATCTTGTACCTCTTGTAGGTGCAAACATATCAATATGTACTGTTTATGATTTTAGGGTATAAAAACACATCTATTGATATTAGAACTGGACTATATGTCAAATTAGTTACCAATCAAAGATCTCACGAGTATAGAAAATATAATTTATTTTTCTGAAAATGTCAAAAGCATAAGTAGATACTTCAGTTTTATTCACTTTTTAAAAGCAGAAATATGTAGATCTTAGGTGATGGGAAGCCAAGGTTTTCTTTCTTTAAACAAATTAAGACTGCTAGAATATAAGCTCCCTGAAAAATGGGGTTTATAATGGAAACAGAAACTGACCCTTAACTATAGCAGCACTCCCAGATGCCGTTATAATCAGCTCCCCTAGATGCTATGGTGTAAATGTATTAGCTGTACTAAGAGACCCACTCCTGCTGTAATTATGTTAGGAACCAATAAGACAGCTCAGAAATCAATATGCTAAGACAGATAGAGTAAAGGACCATGGCCAGCCCACTGGGAATAGATTAGTCTGGCAGGTCCCTAGCTGAGCCATGAAGAAGGGGATATCTTTGCTGTTGTAGAAAGCCATTAATTGTAAATTTTCCTGAACAAGGAACTTAAAGGGAAAACTAAGACTGCGTTGTTCATACCACTCAATGAAAACTGGAACTCTTATTGATCGAGACTAAGCTTTTTATTTTGTTTTCAAAATCCATTGGTGCAAAACTTTAAATGTGCAGAGGGATTTTTGAAGCTTCTCTCACAGTAAAACTGAAACTGTTCTTTGGTTATTAATTTGTGTTAATATTTTTATAATTTCTAGATCAATAAAATCATATTTAAGCAATGGCCTTCCACACTAACAATCTTATTGGTGTGACATTGGTTATCTAATAAATTAAATTCTTGCTTCCTAAAATATAAGAAGAAAAGGCATGCATTCTTCTCAGTCTTTTCCTCAAGTGTATAATAACCTGACTATTAAATATTACCAGATTTAATAACTAAATTTGCGATAAGGGGGAAGGAGTGTTACAACTTATTTTAACTACTTTAATTGACTTTCTTTCCATTGTAAGCCTCATCTGAGTGATCTGGTTAATAGACAACAGCAAGATAATTTAGCAGTTTTGCTAAAAAGAGACAGAGAAAGGAAGGAAGGAAGCAGTGAAGGAAAGAAGGAAGAAAAAAAATGAAATGAGAAGAAAACAAAAGGCCAACCTTTTGTGGTTACAGTTTGGCACATCTGCTCATGCCCAATCAAGCTTTCAAACACACAGTAGTAAACAAAAGGAGCCATCAAGCAAGGACAAAGTCAGAGACATAAGTGGTTTGAATGAGTGTGCAATTTCTGCCCATATGACCGTCCTGACACAATTGCTCTAATTTTCTTTCCAGAAATGACTGATAAAAGATTTAGGTAATTGCTATGGAGACAGACTTCCTTCCATCACTAGGTATCTTGAATAATACAGCCCTCAGGGTCATAAGAGGGAGTGTCAGTTTCTGCAGAGTCCTAAATTAATATTTGTTCCTGCTTTGGCTACATTTCCTGTACATCTAATGAAGTGAATGTAATTTATTTTGACAATGTATTGAAAATCACTTGATCAAATGACTGTTCTGCAATGAACACAAAAGGCAATATAGTCTGCAAAATAGTATAAATATATACCAATTTCCCCCTAAAAACTGTGTATGTGATCAGAATAAATATGAAAAAATAGTATCTAAAAGCATAATTCATTTGAATGTAAAAAAATTCTCTCATGACTGAGTTTGACCTATCTCCATTCAGTACATGACCTTGTCCCCTCTAATCAAACATAATTCATCTAGTTGATCTTTGTATTTTTAAGTATGAAGTAGTACACAGAAAGAAAATCAGAGAGTCATGAACAAGCTAGTTCCTAGAAGGGAATTCTAAAAATAGTGTATATAAGCATTGCCAGAAATTTTACCTTCACTCATGAACAATTTACAAAGAAATCTTAAATATGTCCATTAAAACCTCATAGTATCAGAAAGATTATAGCTTCTATGTCTCATGAATGTTGTGAAATTTTCAATAGTTAATGATATCAGCTGTGTGCTAATGAAAACTCCCTACACTGACATCACAAATGATAGAAGATTACATAATTTATTTGAAGATACATATGCCATACCAGTTTAAAAGATAAGTGTCTTTATTAACATTGAAAACTTTCTTAGGTCTCATGTTAAAATTTCCATTTTTCTACCATTGGAAAAGAATACCTAAGGTTTGAAAATATTCACTTAAATTATACATGTATTCAAATGTACAAGAAGCAATTACATATTTTTCTTTCTTCGGAAAAGCAGCAGAACACTTTCAAAACCAACAGGGTAAAATAATTGAAATATTTAATTTCTGCTAAAAGGAAGTACCCTTGGCACTATCTTGGTAAGAAGGCCAAGGCAGAGTAAGTGTCTGTACAGTGGCACTGTGAAAGTACAATGTAGTGTTTAAATACAGCCAGGCAGAAGCCAGTGGATAATGCTCAGTAATGGGTTAATCAATACTTATTATGGTTTTATTGGTTCACTAAAGAGAGAACAGAACCTAGTGAGCACAAAGTCGAAAAAATCACTGCATCTGATCTAGATAACATCTACTCTCCCTAAGGGATTTCCCTATTCAAGAATCCAATTTACCATGCCTGATTGACAAGGATTGGATCCTAGGGAATCACATAACTCTTTTTAGGACCCAATAAAATCCTAATGGATTTGTCTGACTGACCAGAAGACTTCTAGTTTTACTAAACTGAGGTGGTTTGTTGCAATTAGCTTTTATTCCACTTGCAGTTGAAAAACTGGGCTATTACATGTCATCCCTTCTTTATAAATGCTGGAGTCATGCTGTGATGTACAAGCTGGAAGGGGGTGCAGTGCTGTATAAAAGAAGACCCTTATGATAAATTGTAAACATTTGAAAGCTTCTGAAAAAATGGTAACCAAAATAGAATTCAAATGAAAAAGATAGAAAGTCCAAATAAATTATACCCTTAAAATCCATTTATTGGTCAGTTAGCCCCTACAATTTGTTTCTCATTCAGATAACCATAACAGAAAGGAACTTCTCTTCTTGACAGAAGCTTTGAAATATGTACCTTTTGCTATCTGAGTTTCCCCTTAAATAGCTGGAGTTAGAAAAAACATATTCTGCAGAAGCAAAAATCTTATAGATAGTTGTCCCTGTGCTTGGATTCTCCACCTTTTATTCTTTTTTTCTAGAGATAATGTTTTTACTAAGCAGCTAACTTGTTCAAGCACACTGATGTTTGATCATGGTATACAATGTTGGTAGCTGTTAAGAAATCAGAAAACAGTGTTATAATGCTTTGAAGTCATGGCTGAAATGTAACTGAAGGAGAACTTTAAATGATATAAATCATATTTTGAAGAAAACATTCCTTTAATATAAAAATCTCTGGTGCAGCCCATTTCCCTCTAGAATTGTGTCTGCTCTTTCAGGACATATAAATGACACTCTAAATGTGTTTAAATTGAATGGACTTCATAATCAGAAACAGATTCACTTATGAAATGTCTTTGAATAGACATCATGATTTACTCTTTTCCCCTTACAGTTGGAGGGGCCTTAGTGATATTCTGAGAGCTCACATGAACTCATGTTACCAGCACCCTAGGGTACAATTTCCAACTCCAGAATCCCCAGATATGTTAATTGAGTGCAAAGAATATGCTTCCAATAAAAGATACATGAATATCTATATTAATGAATAATTAAAATATTAAATGAGCACAGTAACTTCATGTCTAAACATATAAAATTATTTAAATATAGATGAAGAACATTATCACATTTAACTCTATTTAAACTTTCTCATAATGACTTTTGAACTTGATGCTTGTTAAGAAAAGAAGAATAACAAAAATACTGTATATGATAATTGTAGAGGAAAGCTGAGAAAGGAAGATAGGAAGGATGGAGGTGGAAGAACAAGGATATGATCAAACAAAAGAAAATTGATAAATATTAGCATGATTATTTCTTAAGAAAAATTATGATTTTAATTCATTTTTGTTTTCCTCTTCTTTAATGAAGATATATTGTTAGGAATAACAATGGGTTAATTAAAAATTGGAAAATGATTTGTGGCTCTGCATCACGATACAGCGATTATACCTGTAACCATTATAATTCTAAAAAAAAGCTGGATAGCCTGAAAAGCAACAAAGTAATATTGTAAAAGATGACTGAAATTGGTCCTTCTGTTTTTACTGAATTATATTTATGTGTGTTTCAAGATTATAAATATATTGTTAAAGTTATTAGAGTGTCATCTAATTCTGAAATTATTAAAATGAAATATTTCATTTGACTCTAATATATGTGCTTTATCACATGCTGAAATCTTTCCCTGGACAAAGGAACAGATTTACAGATGTGAATAGAAATTAATTTTCATCAGAATATATAAGAAATATTCTTTAAATTTGAGATACGATGGATTCAGTAGATGATTAAAATGTCCCTCAGTATATCTTTTCTGATACAAGTCAGAACGGCTATTAAAAAGTAAAAATAAAAAATGCTGGTAAGGATGTGGAGAAAAGGAAAGTCTTATACACCCATGGTAAGAATGAAAATTAGGATAGTCATTATGGAGAACAGTGTGTAGGTCCTCAAAAAACTAAAAATAGAACTACTATATGATCCAGTTATCCCACTTTTGATATATATGCAAAGGAAATGGTGCCAGCCCACCAAAGAAACACCTGTGCATGCACGTTTGCAACTGCACTATTTAGAATAGATGAGATATGGGATCAACCTATATGCCCATCACTTAATAAACAGATAAATAAAATGGTCAGATTATTATTCAGATATTAAAATGAATGATACCATTGGCAGGAAAATGAATAGAACTGGAGGTGACTGTGTAAAGTGAAATAAGTCAGACACAGAAAGACAAATACCATTTGTCCTTTTTCATATGTGAATGCTAAAAAGAAGTTGACTAGAATATACAATAGTGACTACTTGACTGTAACTCACAATGATTTACTTTATGAATAGTTAAAGGATCTTGATATCTCCAAATACAAAGTAATGATAAACGTATGGAAATGTTAATTACCCCGATTTGATCAGTATGTGTTTGTATATCTGTGTTAAAATATATTGTACTGCATAAATATGTGTAATTATTATGTGTTAAATAAAAGTGCTTAACAACTTGATTTGATCACTACACATTGTGTACATGCATCAAATAATGACATTGTACCCTGTCAATGTGTAAAGTAAAATTAAAAAATATTTTCCCATGAAACTCATTGTAGTATGAGCAAAGGAAAGGATAAATATATGAGTCCAGAAAAGTAAACAAGAATTTGACATAAATGAGAAGATGTGAAACTGAACAAAATTCTAAAACACAGAGAATAGGTGAAAACATGTCAATGGGTGAAACAGAGTGGTAGAAATTATATTTTCCAAAAGTGATCACAGCAGTATTTTCAATTACATATTCTATGACAGAAACTTGCTATCACCTCCTGAAGAAATGGAATCTATTTTCTCTGTCTTGAAATTGAGTAGACTTATCTCACTGTGTGGCTATGGAAGATATGGTAGAAATGATAAGTGACTTTGGAAACTAAATTATAAACTGTGATATGGCTTTGGCCTGGCTCTCTTAGGATTCCTGCTCATGGAACTAAGACCTAATGTTCTAAGAAAGTCTACGCCATCTGGAGAGGTCTTGGGAATCTATGTGTTCTGTGGACCAACCCTAGCCAAGGTCTTCGCTGAAAACCAGTATAGACTGACAGATATATGAATGTATATGTCTTCAGGTGACTCCATCCCCTACTTTTTTCCCCAGCTGATGCTAACAATGGAACAAATGAACTCTATTAATCTGTTATCTTTACTTTTGAAAATCGTGATCAAAATTAACATTATTTTTCTTTTAACTCACCAATTTTGGGAGTAGATTTTAGTTAGCAATATATATTCAGATCTAATTTTGTTATTTGGAAGTAATGTGCTCTCATAACAAATGTGAAAAATATTCTTATGGGCCCAAGCAGCAGATAGAAGAAGGAAGAGCTTTGAGAAAGGTGACAGGGAAAAACTGAATGACATTTAGGAGATTTTTCACACATCATTATTGGTTGACAGGATGCTGTTTGTTATGTCTTTAAAGATACTGGGAAAGTACTGTGAAAACTGAAGAAAATGGGATACTTGCTATGCAGTGGCAAACTGTGCTCTGGCTATAGTAATATGAAAAATAGAAAATATACTTAATGAACTGGTGATATAGCTTGAGGAGATTTCTAGGCAGAACAGTGAAATTTCCCCCTAATTTCTTCTCATTAACTTTGATAAAATAAAAGAAAAAGGAAGTGAACTGAAAAGTTTTCACTGAATTTTCAACTGAAATTTGAAAGGTACCATAAAACAGCCAGATCTTCCTTGTTGTTGTTTGATGCCATGGAGTATGTGTCCAAATCATAGCCACAACAGGAGAAACAGTATTGTTAGTGCTTCTCTGCCATTCATAGGGTTTTCAATGGCTGCCTGGTTTTGGGGAGTGGGTTTCTGGGTCCTTCTCCCAAGTCTATAGCACCTGGTGTTCCCCAGGTGGTCTACTATCCACGTACTAATCAGGCCCAACCCTGCTTAGCTTCTGAGATCTGACAGGATGGGATACCACAGTGGTATGGCTACAGGCAGGTCCTCCTTAGTTTAAAAATAAAAATATTTTCTATTATTGGGCTCTCTGAGATTATCAAATGAGAAAGAACTTCAGGGTAAGTATCAAATACATGATGAGAATATGGCATTATTTTTACTATCTCAGTAAGTTTAAGGATTGGCTTAGCAATTTAGTCTGTTGGATAAATTTCTTTAATAATCTAACAGAACTTCTCATTTAACAATAAGTATAAAAATCACAAGGACATTATATACAAAAAGTCTTACAGAATAAGCCAAATGTGATGTAAGACTTATCTCAAAAAATTTTGAGTATGATGTGGCTCCACAGAAACGATCATAAAAATCTCACTGACTCACTGAGTCTTTAAGGAATTGTGTGGTTAGAAAAACCACCAGCATGAAATGAAAGGACAGTGATATTACTAAATGAAATATGACATTGAAAAGATCACTGAATCACTGTGAACGTAAAATAAGTTGATAACATTATTCAACTGTGTTGTGTTTTAAATATGAGCTGAACCCCACAGATTCCTATGTTGAATATTTGGTCCCCAGCTGGTGGTGTTGTTTATGGAGGAGATTGGGGAAACTTTAAGAGGTGGGTCCTAGGTAGAGGAAGTAGATCTTTGGAGAGAGTTCTTTGGGAATACCTTGTCCCTGGCCCCTTCTTGCCTATCTCTTTTTCCTGGCTTCTATGAGGTGAGAATCTCCTTTGCCATGTGCTACCACCATCATGCTCTGCCCAAGCAAATGGGGCCAAGTGAGCATGAACTGAATATTCTGAAACCATAAACCAAAATACATCCTTCCTCTCTTAAGTTGTTTCTGTCAGGTATTCTGTCACAGCTGAGAAAGGTAACTAAGACAAATTGCAATCTGACATTCTTTATGGAAATGGAAGGATGACTCAGAGAGTAAAACACAGAGTCAAAAGGTCAGGGCAAAAATCTGTGGAGAATCACTTCTATGGAGTAGTACCAAGCTCTAATCAGTGAATTAAAATGTGTGTCTGGACGGATCTGAGAATTATGCAACAGTACATACTTCTCACACCCCTTATCATTGAGTAGCACCATACATAGTAATTATCTTATGCCTGACCCACCATTGTTTGTTAGGTGCATAAAAGGTAAATGTCTCTTTTCATTAATTGGTCTAGATTGGGAAGAACTGAACTTGAGAACTTTTACTCAAGGAACATATATAAGGAAGTTCATCCCCTACAGAATAGGGTTTATTTTATTGTACACAAGGGTTAGGGTTGTTATGAGTCAGATCCAACTCTACGGCACCTAACAATAAGAACACATTATTTCTTTGATGAGATTATAAACTTCAATTCTAAGACAATATTATAATTGAAGGAAAATTTGAATTTTCTTTGGGGAAAAGTGTGAATGTATTTTTCATATAGGAAGAAAGTAAATTGCTCTTAGTATAAAGAGTATAGTAGATGATATTTTCTAACAATGATTACTGTTATACTTCTTGTCCCACAAACTCAGCAAGAACTTTGCTACACACACACACACACACACACACACATACACACAAGGCATGTTTTTCTGCTTTCTTTGGATTTGGGTAGGACTTTGTAACTATATGTACAAATAAAATGCACCAGAGGTGACTTGGCATGATTTTGAAAGCTGGATCACTGAAAGGCAATGTAACCTCTATCCAGCTCTCTTGGATGATTCCTCTTGAAATATAGCCACAATGTACTGAGGAACTCCAGGTAACATGGAGATGATGTAGTACTCCAGCCAACAAACCCAAATAAGGTCTTATGTACCAGACATATGAGAAAGTGAGATTTCATATTATTCCTTTTCTGAGCCTCCAAACTGCTCCAACTAATACTCAGAGGCTTTGGAAAGAGCATCACCACTGAGCCATATCTAAATGGAAGTTTAGCAAGCAAAATAATTGTTATTGTGGTTTTAAGCCCTTGAGTTTTGGGTGTTTTGTCACACACATTAATAATAGAAAGAGCAAGAATCAGGGAAGACAGCACAAAAACACAGGAAAATGGGATTGTAGAATGAATTTAAGTTTAATTCAAAGTCTGTCTAGAGCAATGGTTTTCAAAGTGTGTGGATCAGTAACATCACAATCAGCAGGGAACTTATAAAAGCAAATTCCTAGATCCTTCCAAGACATACTGAATCTAAAAACTCTGGGGTTGATATGGCTACTGTGTACTACTAAACTCTACAGGTAATTCTAATTCAAGTTAAAGTTTGAGAAGCCTTGGTCTAGATACTGACTGTAAGTTTCCTCTGCAGAGTTACTGGCAAGTAATTCATTAAAATCCCCCTAACACTTACCTGAAAACATTGTCTGGAAACGCTATGATTGCTAGTGTGTGGATTAGTGTCACAAAGCTAAAATACTTCTCATTTGTGCCAGTCGATATGCTTCTATCACATATAGAGTTTCCAGGAAATCTTCCATTTCTATGTCAGAGGAGACACTTACTGGGAATAGCAACCTATGTACACAGTAGAGAGGGAAACCACACCAACTTCCCAGAATAATCAATGAAGACTTGAATTCTGTGAATGTGAATGAGCAGAGAAGGATAATTGCTTCTCTTGATAAAAGAACGTGCGAAAGAGAGCCTTTTACCCAAGAGAAACAAATAATTCAGGAAAGGAAGAGAATTTACAAAAGAAATTATTGTATTCTCAGGGAGATTTGAGAATATGTTTATTATATCTGCAAGAACAAAAATAAAATACTTTAAAAATGGAAAAATTAGAAGACATTAAAGAGCTTTTTGAAATTTAAGAAAATTAAATATAAATAAAATTCAATTTAATGGATTAAACATAAAATTAATAAAATATACCCAATATAGCTAAAAATGGCAGTACCTCTAAAAAAAGAGAGATAATCTTAAATACATCAAGTCTCAATAATAGGTATTCAAAACTGAGTGCAGTAGAACACACAAAAATAAAATAGCTAAAGTCAGAGTGAGAAAAACATAAACAAATTAAGGTATTATATAAGCTTGAGCTGATCAACCGACAGTCCCAAATTAAAAGAAGCCTTTAGAATTGCAATGTTCTGTAATTAGGATGAACACTGAGAACATTTCTCAACCTACACAATCTACTTATTATGAGCTAGGCAGCCCTCAGAGGGATAAACCTCATTCTCAGGGGACAGAGCCAGAACTTAACAAGAATCATTCCCAAGAAGCTAATGGTTCTTCTTCCTTCTCTTCTTCTCCTTCCTCCTCCTCCTCCTGCTCCTCCTCCTCCTTCTTCTTCCTCTCCTCTTCCATCTTCTTCCTCCTCTTCTTCCTCTCCTTCTCCTCCTCCTCCTCCTCCTCCTCCTTTGCTGTTTTGTTTTGTTTTTGTGATATTTGAGGGTTACACTCAGGGCCTTGCATATACTTTGCAAGTGCTCTACCACTGGGCTGCACCCTCAGCCCATTTTATTTATTTTTAATTTTGAGTTAGCATCTAATCTAACTATGTTACATGGTTTGACTTTGGCCTCATACTAGGAATCCTCCTGTCTGCCTCCCAAATTGCTGAGATTACAGGTGTGAGCCATCCTACTGGCTTCAGTTTGGGTTTTAATCAAGGCTATTATTGTGTGTGCCTGGTTGGATTTCAGAGATGCTATGAGCCCTTGAATTCTAAATCTCTCTTATTCTCTCTCCTTTTTAAGAGTGTCTATTGTGATTACTTTGTGCCTGTTTCACAAGTGTTTGTTGGGCATATAGGGGGCAAGTAATCTTGTTTATAGTTCACAGATCAACAGATAAAAACACCCTCAGTGAATATTTTGTATTATCTCCAGTTGAAAGAGGGTCTATGTTTTGTTCCCTTTAATTTTGAAATGCTCTGTCACTTCTTGATTTATAGATTATGGTGAAACTAAAGTTCTGCCAATTTCCACGCCTTCACATTCAGGGGCTAGCAGTTTCCACTTTCTGCTTCTTGGATTGCTTCCTTGTAGGGACAGTTGCCATGCAAGAAAGACTAGTCATTCTCAGACAGATGCCCATGTGGAGAGAACTTGAAGTCTCTGAACAGCTCCAACTAGACTCCAAGACCATAATCAACCTTGCCAGCCATATGAAGTTGGCCCTCTGTAAGCAAATCCTGAGCCCAAGTTGGAACTGCTTCACCTGATGTTGTGCACATCAGAAATTAGCCACCTATGCCAACCCTTCTCAAAATGCAGTTTTGTACACAAATAAATGATATCTGTTTTTTAAGCCAAAAGCTTTGGGCATGCTATATTATGCATTAATAAAATAGCAGAACAGAACAGTTGCTACTATACTTTATTATTCAGTAGTATATAATGAAAACAATACATATTTGTGAACCTCCAGGATATAACATATTAAAATATATATTTCATTGTATTTATTATGTTGGGGCTGGGGTTTAGCTCAGTTGGTAGAGTGCTTCTCTGCACTTTCTCAGGGCCCAGATTCAATCCCCAGCACTGCAAAATTGGGATGAGGATGTGGCAGTCCACTCCCAAAACAATCAACCATTGAAAACTGTATAAGGGTCACTATGAGTGGGATCTGACTCGAAGGCACCCTAACAACAACAATAACATATATATTGTGTTAGACTTTTTGTTGTATGACAATTACTTGAAAAAAACAAAAGAAGAGAGATTTATTTTGGTTCATGTTTCAGAGTTTTCAGTCCATGGTCAGATGGCTCTGTTGTTTCTGGGCCATCATGAGGCAGAACATCATGGCAGTGGGAATGTGATAGAGGCTGCTCACCTCATGATGTCCAGGAAGTAGAGAGACAGATAGGGGCATGGAATAAGATATAGGGCCCAAAGACATGGCCCAAATGACCTGCTTCTTCCAACAGGTCTCACCTCCCAACACCTCCCAATAATACCATCAAATTGTGAATACAGCAGAGGATTAATCCATTAATTAAGTCAGGACCTTCATGATCTAATCACCTCTCAGTGATTAGATCCATCATCTAGGAACCAAGTCTTCAACATATGAGCATTTTGGGTTAGTACTTCATATCCAGACCATAACATACACACACATATATGTGTTATAAGAAGGGAAAATCAAGAAATTTATAAGCTTGTCCTACCACATAAGATTATTGAACACATTAGAGTAATGCCCTTTGACTTCTGAAGGAATAATTTTGAATTGAGAAAATAACTCTTTTTAAAGTATATGCAGCCTATAAATTCTTAATCTATTTAGTTGTCATAATCACTCTAAAAGATTATCAATGAATTCAATATGCAGCCAAAAAATATAGTTTTCCATACCTTCATCCTTATCTAAATGTGGTGTTTTAACAGAAACTAAGGTAAGTTGTAACACAGTATATGCAGTCAATTAACTTGGCATTTCACCACATTAAAGATTTATTTCTTTGTCTTAGGTTTCTTGTTAGTACAACAGGTTAAGGATTTCTTAAAGCATTTTTCTTACAAATTTTGGTGCTCAGTTAAGAAAATAAATAGAATAATGTAAAAAATAATCCACTAAGGATGAAGAGAATGTAGTAGTAGAATTGGAGCAGAATAGTCTCTTAAAACTAAGTGTTATCTTCCCTATTTGCCATGATTTTGATTGTTCAAAAATGACACTATGGACAGCATCTTTACCAATGTTGCAGAAAGCTCATTTCTGAGCTTTACTTTTGTTTAAATCAAAGCACAGCTGCCTCAAACGCATCTAATTACAGTAGTAATTAAAGTTCTTGCCTTACCTGTAATGGTCAAGGACACAAGGGCTTCTAATGGGAATAAATCTAGATATAAAGGCATGCTGTCAATTAACATTGATGACTTGAAAAAAATAATGAAGGAGAATAAGGGTTGGGTTACAGCTCTGCAGAATAACAAGACAGTAATTCAGCATCTCTTTCTTTTCCTGGATTCTTTCCAAGAGTTTGAGAGAAGAAAGACAGGAAGATTATCTGGGTAATATGATCTTAGGACTATGGGTGAATAGTGGTGTTCTCCATCAACTTTGTGCTAGTGCTTACCTCTGAAAAAAGATGGGAGTGTTACAAATATAAGCTATTCGAGCTGGGAACAACACAACTCTTCAGTTTCTTATCACAGATTCTCCCAGAAGAATGAAGACAAAACAAGTGGAAAAGAGAGTTGACTCTGGTCAGAGTTTTCTGCTGCATCATTTCTAAACAAAATCATCTTTCCTGATATGTCTGACTTTTGTGAGCTGACAATATATTGAAAATATCTTTTTATTTTTTATTCACTTTTTTTTCTATTTTGATAAGGAAAGAACTATACTACACTGTGAATGAGCTAAATTTATGCTCTGGGAATTGTTAACATATTCCTATCAGAAAGCAAACAAGTGGTCAAGAAGCTTTTTCGTTCTTAGACTATTCTGACTGGAGTACATAATGACCTTAGAAACATAGACGTATTATTTGAAATGTTATTGCTTCCATTGCTCACTAAATTTGCCATTTGATGTTGAGGGAAATCTATATACCTACTTTCTCTTATGTGCTGGGTTCTAGCTCAGTTGGTAGAGTACCACTCTGCACACGCTAAGGCACTGGGTTCAATCTCCAGCACCACAAAAATGGGAGAAGGGCCTGGCAGCCCACTCCTAAAACAATAACCAAAATATCAGCCATTGACAACCCTGTGAGGGTCGCTATGAGTTGGACCTGACTTGATGGCCCCTAACAACAACTTTCTCTTATAAGGTCTTTATGACTTTATTCTGAACAAATTCCAGAACCTTTGTGGCTAAAGAAAATGGAAATGCTCAGCTTGAACTTCACTTAGTTATGTTAAATACTTACTTATAAATCAGAATGAATGCCAAGAATTCAACTGGGAATATTATTGATGTTACCTTTGTTTAATTTTTTCCCATTTTCTGACTTTGATTATAACAGAAGAAAATATAACTGTTCATTGAGACAGTTTTTATTAATTTCACTAAGTGATACTATGCAGTTATTTCATCATACATCGATCACAGATTCTCCCAGCAGAATGAAGACAAAACAAGTGGAAAAGAGAGTTGACTCTGGTCAGAGTTTTCTGCTGCATCATTTTTAAAAAAAAAACCATCTTTCCTGGAAAGTCTGACTTATCAGGTGTTTAGAGATAGAGTTGAGATCTATATTCAGTTTTTTGCTTGCTTGTTTGTTTATTTTTTGTAGTACTGGGTGTTGAACCCTGGGCCTCATGCTTGCATGCTTTGCAAGTGTTGGACCATTGAGCTGCACCCCCATTTTTTTACTTTTTGAGACGGTCTGGCTAAATTACCCAGATTGCCTCTACTCTCGAACTTGAGATCCTCCTGCCTCCACCTCCCAAGCTCCTGGGATTATAGGTGTACGCCATGATGCCCGGCTCATATTCAGTTTTAAGTAAACAAAATTATGCTAGGTAATCTGGATGGGGCCTCACCAACCTCACTGAAGCCCATAAGATCGAAAACTGTATCATTAACTCTTGCCTTAGTTTCTAATCTTCTGATCTGTCCTATAAAATTTTAGCCTTCTCATCACTCATAATCAATGAGCTGAATCCTTTACATATGAAGATGAATATTATATATAACATATGGACTATATTTAGATATTTATATAGTGTTTTTCCTGAAGAATAATGACTGGTACATACAGATGTTGTTAGGTGCTGTGGAGTCAGGTCTGATTCTTAGTGACCCTATGTACAACAGAAAAAAACGCTCCCCAACACCATGCCATGCCCTGCACTATATCAGTGGTTCTCTGCTATTTATAGAGTTTTTCATGGCTGATTGTTTTGGGGATTGTTTTGGGAGTGGGCTGCCAGGTCCTTCTCCATTTTTGTGGTGCTGGGAATCCAACCCAGGGGCTCAAACGTGCAGAGCAAGCACTCTACCAACTGAGCTAAACTCCAGCCCCTTACATAGAGTTAAGATATATGAAATTTTATAATTTTAGAGAACACACTGATTTTTTTCTGTCTGTGTTTCATTGCTCTAAATTGTATTACCACATCATTATAGTCTCTAGTGCCTGCAGCTGTAGCCCTGTGGCATCTGATCCCGTCAGATCTCAGAAGCTAAGCAGGGTCGGGCCTGGTTAGTACCTGGATGGGAGACCGCCTGGGAACACCAGAAGCTGTAGGCTTGGGAGAAGGACCTGGCAACCCCCTCCCAAAAATCAATCTGCCATTGAAAACCCTATGAACAGCTGAGAAACACTGACAATCGTGTTTCCCCTGTTGTACAGAGGGTCGCTATGAGTCGGACAATGACTGGACGGCACCTAACAACAACAACAATAGTCTCTAGTGGACTGGGATTTAGCTCAATTGGTAGAGCACTGCTCTGCAGTCTCTGAGGTCCCAAGTTTGATTCCCAGCACCGCAAAAAATGGGAGAAGGACATGGAAACCCACTCCCAAGGCAATCCCAAAACAATCTGCCATTGAAAACCCTGTGAGGGTCACTAGGAGTCCGACACAACTTGACGGCACCTAACAACAACAACATAGTCTCTAGTAGAAAGACAAGTGTCTACTCAAGTATTTTAAAAGAACAGTGAAAATACATAAATTATACATTATACCACATCACTTGGGGGATGATTTCTTTTATAATACTGTTGAATGATGAGTTGGGTTTACTTAGACAACACTTTCTAAAACATGTATCTTTGAGTTGTTGTTGTTGTTGTTAGGTGCCGTCGAGTTGGTATCTGACTCATAGCGACCCTCTGTACAACAGGGGAAACACTATTTTCAGTGCTTCTCTGCTGTTCATCGGGTTTTCAATGGCAGATTGATTTTTGGGAGGGGGTTGCCAGGTCCTTCTCCCAAGCCTACAGCTTCTGGTGTTCCCAGGCGGTCTCCCATCCAGGTACTAACCAGGCCCGACCCTGCTTAGCTTCTGAGATCTGACAGGATCGGATGCCACAGGGCTACCACTGCAGGCTATCTTTGAGTAGTTATAATTTAAATCAATAGAAGGTACAGAAAATTTTTTAATATGCAAATTGTTTCCTTTCTATTCTGAGAAAAGGGATTTTTTCCAAAATTAATATTGGCCAGGAAACTGGAGTAAAGAACACATGAAGCATTTACAAACTTAAGTACGTGGGTCCTGCAGTTATAATTTCCAACATCATGCAATATAGGACTTTATGTAATATCAATGTGCTGTCTAATTTAGATGAATTAGATTTCATCTCCATGTCAACTTGAATGGATTGAAAGAACAAATGGTGGATCATACTATTGAAAAGATTTTTAAAGTTGAACACAACCTCAGATAGAAATGATTAGCATGTTTGGTGGAAACATGGATTCAAAGGTTGAGTAAGATCAGTTAACAGTATATGTTTAAGATTTGTCAGCACTGAACAAATCTACCCTAATCACCAAAACCATTTAATATTTTTCTTAAATTATTTAAATAGGCTGGATTCTTACACAAATTGAAATGTTTCAAAATAAGCAAACTTACTCAGAAAATCAACTCTGTTACCTAGATGTCCCTTACACTAAAAATGAGAAGAAATGTGACCCAGCAAACCACTCCCAAAAATCAATCCACCATTGAAAACCCTATAAATAGTGGAGAAACACTGACAATAGTGTTTCATCTGTCATATGTTGGGTCACTGTGAGTTGAACACTGATTCAACAGCACCTAACAACAACAACAACATTTTAAAATGTGTCCTTTTATCATTAATGCAACTTTAAATGCCTCTATTGGGATTAAAACATAATTTGAGGTATATGCCTATCCAATGCACCAAAATTCATGTATAAAAACTCATCTGATGAACAACCACATATAAAAAAATCAGAAAATAAGTAAAAAAAAACAGAAAAATATTAGAAAGGTATAGATTAAAGTACTATACATGTAAGAAAATACTATAATAAGAAAATACTTATTTTGTATATGTATAATTTTGGAAGACAATAGTAGCTAAACTGGAGATTAGAAACAGATGAGGCTCTCCAGTTAATACCTATGAAGACATTGTGGAATAGTAAATTTTCAGTAAGATATATAAAATAATGATTTGCTAGTTTTGTTATTTCTGTTGTTTTATTTTCATAGGGGATAGATTGTTAAGGAATAAAATGTGTGTGGTACTTTGCCAACTTTCCTAAAATGCTATTTTCATCATTTCATCTCTACCAGTATAAAAGTTCTGATGGTGTCTTATTATACATCGACTCAGGTTCAAAACCTGATAATCCTTGGTGTTCCCATAATATTTTCAACCTTATCTGTAGATCTTATTTTCTCCTAATTTATGATAGTCTTTTCTTTCTATTTCACTAAGCTGATCTCACTGAAGTTTCTTGAAGTTTTTCAATTGTCTTCCTTTAACAAAATTTCTATTCCTTATTCTCCTACTACACACATTTCTCCCTATTACCATTGTTCTTCCAAGTTGAGCCCCAAATCTCACCTAACAAACAAGGTGTAATTTTTTTAAAAAAGTGAATGCTAATGCTGAATGCCATACCACACATCAGCTCATCGAAACTTATTAATAGTTTGTGACAAATTTCAGCTTATTCAGTGTAGTCAGTTGGGTGTGAACTACAGTTGATAGCTATGCTTTTAAAGTGACCCTGAATCACGGATCAATAACAACTCTTCTGATACAGCAATTTTTTCCAATAAATATTACAATATGTGCTCATCTACCTTATTCACTGGATCAGGTGCCACGTGACTTCTGATCCTTGCCCTAAGTCACAATGCCCATGTAAGGTAAATGTTTTAAATCAATCCAGGACATTGAGGTAGTTAAAACTGCACAACTAAAGATGCTGAGGAATTAAGGCTTCCAGAACTGCTTCAGAAAGTGGCTAGAATGATGGGACAAATGTGTTCAAAGCCAGGGTGAAAATTTTGAGGGGAATTAATGACAATGAGTCTTTTACTGCAGTAATTATTTTAATATAAACATTCACTATATTTTTGGATCACATCTTGTATAGAATAAAGAACTGTGTATTATTTCAAAAAATAAAACTATGAAACCAAGTAACTCAGACTACAAACAATAGGCAATATAGAGAGAGGTGAGAACTGCATACAAGATCATAAATTATAGCAAAAATATGGCGTATAACAAATACTAGATATAGTATGTAATCGTTGTTAACAAAATGTCATAGCTAATAAAATAATGATAATATCTATGAGTATCTAATCATCTTAACAATAAGGAAAATGGCAATAGATAACTAGTGTAAACACAGAGAGTGTCTATATTTAACCTAGTATCTGCACTGGATAGTTTCATTAATTCCATGTACAATCTTGATCTCTTACTCATGATTTGGCCCCCTGGTACCAAATGAGCCTGAGGACAGGGGCTTTGCCTCTGTTACTCGTCATTGGATCCTAAGTACATAAAATAAGGCCCAGCCATGTCATACACTCAACAGTTAGCTGAGAAATAAATAAATGAGTGCATGGCTACACTTTATTGACTATATATTGCAGTGCTCACAAACGTCTTGTGCTTTACTCATTTTCATTTCTTCTCCCGTGACAAGCCAGCTTTCCTTTCTATCTACTGCTCTCAAGTCAGAACTTACTTCTGATTTTTCCTACGGTGGGATGATGCTCATTTTCCTTGCCATGTTATTCTTATCCTTTGCACTTTTGATCTTACTATTTCCCTAAACAACAAAATACTCATTCCTTTCTTGTATCTATTCAAATCTTATACTTTTTCCAGGCTCATCTCACCTCTCTGAAACTTTAAAGAATGATTATATTGAATATCAGTCTTTCCTTCCATTAAAAAAATGAACTCAAGACACACTAATATGTGCTTATATTTTGCCTCACAATGCCTCATAATTTTAGTAATTTTACATATTATTTCTTTCCTATTAAAAATAATAAACTCCTTTATTGTGCTATTTATTTTATTAACTACAGTACCTATAAAAAGGTATAATAAAAATGCAATAAATTGTTCTTGAATAAGTTTTTTTGGCCAGAAAAATTATAACATTCTAATTTTGGAAATGATGTATCCCAAACTGTACGGTAGCTGTGTACAGTGGTAGGAATTATGCATTTTGGGTTGGATGAGCTTTTTTTTTCATTAACAATTGGAGAAAAGGAATTCAAGATTAGAAGGAAACAAATAAAATCACAATTAGTAAACTGGAAAATGTTAGCTATAAGCAGATATTCTTAATGGCTTAAAGAAACCTGAGACGTTTGATAAAGTACATAGGAAATGTAGATATTCTTACTAGAACATATATGAAAAGTACAAGGGCTAGTCATTGTGTTGGGGTCATCTAATGTACAGGCATTAAATGTTTTGATCTCAGGCCCCCTATGCACTCCAAAATATTTTTGATCTCTCCAAAAGAAGTTTTGTTTATGTGAGTTATAATGGTTAATGCACAGCATATTAGAAATAAAAAGAGGCATTTAAAAATATGTATCTATTGGGATTACAACTCAGTAGTAGAGCATTTGCCTACCATGCACAAAGCCCTGGAATCAGTCTGTATACTGTGAAAATAAATGGATAAAGTATATATTATGTATTTATTAATTTATCTTAAAATAGTAACAAATTTATTTTATGTTAACATAAATTACATACTGTGTTTTAAATTGTAGCTATATCTCAATTTTTAAATTTAGTTTTATTAATATTATTTTTTAAGATTTTCAAATTTCTTTAATGCCTGGCTTAATAGAAGACAGCCAGATTCTCATCATATCCACGCACTCAGTCTGTTATGATATCATGCATCATACAGCCTCTGAAAAATCCACTATGCCATTTTTGAGAAAACTATCAAACACCCCTTAGTGTTATGAAAATAGTTTTGTCAGATCACACTTTGAGAATAATTTAGTGCAATGCCTGTTTCCCATTTGATTCTAAATTCATGCAGCAATTTATGCTGAAAATAGCTGGTTATATTTACCAAATTAAGGGCTACATATCTCTCTGAACCACATTAGATATTAAGATATATTTTTAATTGAAGGGAGAAATTCTGGATGAAGATTTTACCATGACTTTTCTTTTTATTCAAGTGATATCAAACAAAACTCAAATAGTAACTCTAGCACTAACTATTGAAATTGTGTTTACTTAACTTCTAAATATCTTTAGTCCATAAAACTGGTGCTACTAATCAAGGGATTAGGAAGGCTGGAGTAGCCTCCTTCTGCCAACCCACCTCTGAAGGCCCAACTGAAGCAGCATTCCAATGGGCACTGGCCACCTCTGCACTTTTGGACTTTCTTTTAGCAGGTACTGAAACAATGGTGAGAACCAGCAAAACTTTTAAGGCCACTGAGGAGCAGTAGTTTTCTATATTTTTATAGAAAAGAAGTACAATAACCAGCAAGCATCCTTTCAAAACTATAAGGTAATATTGAGAAAACTATTTGTAGACACACTATGCTTGCCTTTTTTCCACACTATCTTATAGAAGGAACACAGACATTAAACTAAATTTGCTTGAAAATCATAGTTATGGTCTTTTATACCCATTTTTATGCTAGGAGAAGGAATTATCATTAGAGAACAGCATCCCAAGTGTCATATTTAATCTTTGTTGTTGTTAGGTGCTGTCATGTCAGGTCTGACTCATCACGACCCTCACAGAGTTTTCAATGGCTGATTGTTTCAGGATTGCTTTGGGAATGGATTGCATGTTGTTCTCCCATTGCAGTGCTGGGGATCGAACTGAGGTCCTCAGAGAGGGCACGGCAGCACTCTACCAACTGAGCTAAACCCCAGCCCTTAATCTTTAGGCAGCTTATTTTGATTTCAAATTTTGGCATTTCTACCTAATGTCTTCATTCTCTTCCAGTGAGCCTCTTTTGTTTCAAAGAAACATGGATTCTGTAAATTCATTTGAGGAAAAAATAGTGTTTATTATATAAATTTGTGAAATTTAGGGACCTGCTGTGGTCTTCTTTTCATTTCTCTTGGTCCTCTGAGAGTTAGTCCTGTCAAAAGTCTGACTTGCTGTGATTCTTTTTTGTCTCCTGACTCTATGCCTATCTACATCCATAACTTCAATATCTTTAAAAGATTTCCAAGTCACTTTTAGTAATTTAAGTTCATCCTTCTTCTATATTCTGACTTCCATTGTTTTGTTATTGAGAAGACATATGTCAAGGCAATTTTTGCTCTTTTTAAAGTAAAATTTTTTTTTCTGTAAATGCTTTTAAATTTTTCTCTTGGGCTAGAGATGAAGGACAGTGGGAGAGCACTTGCCTAGCATGTGCAAGGCCCTGACTTTGATCCTCAATACCCCCCCAAAAAAAAGAAAAGAAAAAAGAAAAAAGAAAAATAGGTAAGAAGAGAGAAAGAAAGAAAATTAAGAAAACTACATTTACCCTTTTTTTGATATTTTTCTCTGGTTTTCTTTATATTTCTTTTGCATGAGGATTGCAATGATTCATGGATCTGAAGCTTGATGTCTTTCTCAGCATCAGAAAGTCCTTAACAATATTATTTTTTCAAACATTGCTTCTGTCCATTTGCTTCTGAAATTTCTATTACATGTATGTAAGGCCTTTTCAACACATTATCTCTCTCTTGATATTTTAAAAATATATTTCCCAACCTTTCATATTTCCATATTCTTTTGGATACTTTTTTCTAGCCTATGTATTGTTTGAGTGATTCTGTCAGCATCTGTGTCTATTTTAAATTTTAAATTTATGAAATTTTTGTAATTCCTTAGTTTGCACTTGACCTATTTTTGTGTATTCCATTTCTCTGTCAAAATTCTCAATTTTTCTTGGAGTCCTTAAACATATCAAGTTCAGCCATTTTAAATTCTGTATTTTATAATCTCAATTTTGGAATTACCAGAGGATATATTTCTGTTTCTATTGTTTTTCTCAGTTCGAAACCATGTATTCTTATGATGCAACTTGGTTACTCTGACAGAGTGCTAAGGTTTATAATAGTGTAGAAATAATTGGAGGACTAGAATGGTTATACCTTCCTTCAGAGAGAATATACTTTTGTACTTGCAGATATCTACAGGCACTTGGAATTTCAGATCACATAATCCATTTCCAAGGAGATGATCTGAGACTGTGCTTCAGTCATTGAAATGACTAAACTATTTCGTATTAACCCTTACTCCTATCTTGTGGACCTTCATGACCTAACACAAAGCCTGAGGGCCCTGGATGCCAAGATTTTTACTGCAGGCTCTGTAAGGCTTTCAAAGTTCTGCTCAGTTTCCCTCCACTTCGGGCATTTCTGGAGTAATTACAAAAACCCTACAAGTAGAAAGTCTCCTTAGAGTAGGTAAAAGTGATGGGCTTGCTTCTCCAGATTTCTTTCCTCTCATTTCTCCTAGATCTTGACCCCATATTACCTTATTAGCATGTTAAATTTCCAGTACCTTTGAAAAGATTTTTTTTTCAGCTCTTCTAGCTCTTTTCAGTGTGAGAGTTCTTAATTATTTAATCCATTATTTCTAGAAGCAGTACCTCACAAAGGACATTTTTAAGTATGCTAATCAAATAAGTTCAACTATAAATACAGGTCATGCATAATAAAAAATAAATAAAAATATTAATCATAATCATTGCAATGCCACCACTCATTAAAAGCAGGGTATTTTTTTAATCTTTTCAATATAATATTGTTGCTATTTAATGAAGATTTCCCTAGAAGAGATTGGTACATAAAGAATATTCAAATATAACCAAAGCCAGAATCTGTTAATGAATCAATTAAAAAAAAATAGTACTGAAACAAATTTTCAGTTTTATTCTTCCATGCAGATTTATGTAATTAGTCAAATTCAAATTTACTTTAGAGATAAGCAACCAATGCATTAAAAGAACTAGTGATAAACACATAAGCATTATAAAACAAATGGAAAAAATAATCAAAGGACTAGCTGGAATTGTTAGGAATCTCTATTAGAGGCTTAAAAGAAGTATTGACTGATTAACTGTTTAATGCTCTCCAGAAAGGAGGGTTTAAAATGACTTGTAATCCAAATCATCTAAATTTCATAGTTGGCAAATTTTCAGGAGTTATATTAAATAATAAGGTTCTTCTCTGGGTAAACAACATCCTGGTTTGTCATGAGGTTTATATAAAGGAAGTCAATATTTTCTTTAGTAATTTATGGAGAAAAGCATGTATATGAGAAAAGACAAATTTATCTTGGCTTTCTAATAATTAAAAATAGAACATTTATTAGAAATTTCTCTGATAGTTATCTTTAAATACAAAAATAAAGACTGAAATTTAATGAAAAGTGGGCATATATATTTTTGTAATAATTTTATATCAGAGGCATATTTTACAGCCTCTTGATGTTATGAAGCAACTCTCAGAAACTAAAGCTATAGTTAGTAGTTCAAGTATATCATTATACTTATACTAGTATATATTGAGTTTCATATCCAAGATAAGTTCAACATGAACTTTCCATTTTGAACTTCTAAAAGTTGATCTTGAGCTGTTTGGCATCTGCTTAAGATGAGAACCAGAAGGAGCATCACTTCTGCCCACAGAATGGAGCAATGATGGTGAACACCAATTCACATTTCCCTGAAGTCCATCAGAGCTGGGGTTACAAGTCAACTAACTACCCTCAATTTGAAATACATAGAAATATATCATAGGAGAGACCTGATATGAGTACTGTTTGCCTGGGACAGATGATACTGGGCATCATACAATTGGGTAAGCTTTTCCCCAGTTTTAAACAAATTTCACGAGGGATTAGCATCAGAACCCAGAAGCCTGAGTAGCTGCAGCCACAAGAACAATAAATTCATATCCACTTGGTAATCTTCTCCAGAGACCTCACTGGATGCTCACAAGAATGAGTGAGGATAAGACAAAGAACCCTGAAAAAGTGTCCCTCCTGATGCAGGTTTGGAGAAAGGAGAAATAGCCCCAGCAGGAAAGGTTCAAAGCCCCAACCAGATCCATCTCTTTAAGGAACCAAAAGTCTTCAAACATGTGAAAAGAACAGAAAACTTTGTTGTCCCTAGGGTTCTGTGATGATCAATTGAAGTTAAGGAAAGAGAAAAGGGGAAAAAATTAAAAACCTTGCAGGGGTACATAAACTTAACATTGAGATAGACCAGGGAGACCCACCTCTCCTTAGAGTGCAGTACTGTTCATAGAGTGCTGTTCTTGTTGTTGTTAGGTGCCATTGAGTTGGTATCCCACTTATAGCGACCTTACGTACAACAGGCAAAACAGTATTGTCAGTGCTTCTCTGCTCTTTATAGGGTTTTCAATGGTGGATGGATTTTGGGGAGTGGGTTGCCGGGTCAGTCTCCCAAACCCATAGCATGTGGTGTTCCCAGGCGTTCTCCCATCCAAGTACTAACCAGGCCCAATCTTGTTTAGCTTTCGAGATCTGATGGAATCGGATGCCACAGGGTTATAGCTGCAGGCAATAGACTGTTAGGATCGATATTAATGTTAATCGTGTTTGTTTTTCCTTGCTGTAAATACTCTTTTGCTGATTATTTTTCTGTAAGGAAACACTGATGTATGGCAATGGGATGGTCTGATTCTCTGATTGTCAGCTATAGGGCCATCCCTTGTGGCTCAGACTCCTTTCAACAAAGGAACTGATATACAGTCAAGTCATCCTCACACCAGCACCTGCTGTTGTGAATACTCCATGGAAATCTGAAGGAAGTTACAGAACTACAAATATTTGTGGCAACTCCAGGCCCTGAAGGTGTGCCCCAGCCATGGCTATCTCAGACAGTTAGCAGTTTGCATTTTGAATTGGACATCTCTTTTCATTTATTTTGCTCTACCAGGCCTCAATGAATTTTAGATGACACTGTAACCAACTCAGGGCAGAAGGGGGGATCACTTCCTCGGGTGGTCTGACAAAAGAGACTACTGTGATTGGACAAAAGGGGCTGCTATGATGAGTGAAAAGAGAAATGTGGTTATTGGTGTAGACACAAACCTATATTTGCATGACCAAAATAACTGATTGGTCCATACACACCCCTCTCTGTGTATATTAGTTGGTTCCTCAGCTCACTTAAGCAGAAAGACCTGAGCAAACTCCAACCTCTCCTGGTATTGTAAAAAAGAGGCCCAAGAACTCAGGTGAGTAGTCTTTCTGCCTAAGATGGATAGCAGGTGAGCTGGAAAGACAAAGAAAGAAGACTAAGCAGCAGCACTGAAAATGACAGCAGAGACAATGTGGCAGTGGCACAGCCTCCTGCAGCCAGATAGTGGTAGAAGGCACCAGCAATGCTTGCACCCAGGAGGTGCTTCCTGCTCAATGAGGAAGGAAGCAAGACTTCTTCCCCGTCTACTCACAATAGCTGCAAAAGGAGGATGAAAAGTGAACTGTAGGCCATAGCCATTTCCTGCTGCTCACCTTCATGTCTTGAAGGTGTACTGCCTTTATAATCTATGTCTATATTCTCTATCTTTAATAAACTTATTATATACTTTATATCCTAAAAATAAAAAATAAAAAGAAAGTGAACATTAAGAATCCAGTACCCAGGAGGTACTTCCTTGGTCTGATGAGAAAGAACCACAGAGTCTGCCCTCTGCACTCCAGTCACTACAACAGAGTCAGGGAGTGACTGGCTGGAGGCTGGCTGTTGGGGTCTGCTCTGGCCTGGCAAAAGAGCTTCTCCTCAATACCAGTCCACTTGGGGCCCCTCGGGAGTGGGAAAGAGCTGGTTGGTGGCACCACAAAGGAACTCAGGAGCCTTCAATAACAAACAGGAACTTTATTAAGCTACTCCTTTGCAGGAGAGCCTAAAGACCATACAGCTCTGTACTATACAGCTTTGCAGGAGAGCCTAAAGAGTATACAGTTTTTTAGAGTCTAATGACTATACAGCTCCAGTAGCACGGGCTCCTGCTGCTACGATGGAATTACAGTTCTATCAAAGTGCCAAACAGCTCTCGTGTCCTCTGCTGGTGGCTCCAATGTTTTGATGATGTTGCTTCTTGCCAGTCATCTTCTCCTCTCACCTCCTCCCCAGGGTGGGGGGAACGAGAGCTCTTCTTGATTTGCTGGAGGTCTTCTTTATTGACTCTCAGAGTCTTGACTCTTGGTGGCTTGATTGAAGGTCTTCACGAAGCCAGGCATGGGATGCGGCGATCAGGATCCAGGTGGTCAGGGAGGAAGAGACCAAAAGATGCATGGGGTAGTTGGTGATCTGTTTATATACACTCTGGGTGGGGGCATGGAATAGGGCATAAACAATTGGAAAGCAGCTCATACTGGGAGGGGTAGGTCTTGGTGAGGGGGTTTGGAAAAGTGCACTTACAATGGGCGGTTAAATGTGGGCTGGACCAATCACTAAGCTTCCCTTAGTAAACAATCAAGTGGCTCCGGGCAGCCAATCAGGTTGAAGAAGCCCACACCAGAGCTGGGCTGTTTAGGGGCCATCTTGGATCACTCCATGGGAGGGATAGGAGTAAAGTAGGTGTAGGATTAACTGGGACTTGGGTAGCCCTATTGGTTCTTAGGGCGTCAAATAGGTCCCAGTCTAGGTTCCTGGGTTAAGGGTCACCAGAGGTGGGAGAAGCAGGCCAGGAACTAGGCAGGATCTGTGGAGGGCTCAGACCTCAGCCTCAACACCCTTTCGGTCCACCTCAGGGGTGTCCAGATAATTCTCTATGTCTGGTACCTGGAAAGTGTTTCCTCTTTGCCCCAGAACCTGGGGCGACCACTCAGTCGGAATCTGGAATCTCCTGGACAGGGATCAAGAAGCACCCAGCTCCATCAGCAGCCATGAGATAGGGGCTATGTCCCTTAAAGGTATAACTCAACCTGCAAAAGAGCTGCAACCCTTGTAGACAGGGTCAGGATTACTGACTCCTCTACCTGCAAAAGTGCTGTACAGCCTAGACAATACTGGATAGGCTTGGTTCTAAACAACCTGAAGACATTGTATGTCATGGTCAATTGCCAAACAACAAAACAGCTGCCCAAGACCAGCACTTAAAGGGCTTCTCCTTGCTGATCCATGATTTATATCCAGGTAGAGCAAAAGACCCCAGCCAGTTGATTGGTGACAGCATGAGCCCAGACCATCAGAAGTCTGATGAACAGAAGTAATGAACAGGACAAGGTCACTAAGAAGCCCTCATATCAGAAACCTAGTGTGTGCTCAAGAATTATATATAAATTTAAATAAGGACAACTGAAATCATTGTTTTCTCACCCTCCCCACAAGGTCAACAAGTACTGAGTGACATGTAACAGGCAATTTCTTACTGAGGGACAAGAGCATGGAAAGTTCCTCCGCAGTTTATGCACAAAGGAAAGGCTTAGCACTTAGGGGGCAGTAAACATTGAGAAAAATCCTGTGGTCAACCAGCCCCCAAACAACCTAAACACTAAATAATATTGAGAAATTTAAAGCCTGTGATGCACTGAGGGTACCCATAACAACAATGTTATAGTTTAGATCTGAAATGTCCCCCAAAGTTTCATCTATTGAAGACTTGGTCCCCAGTGGAGTAATACTCAGAGGAGGGGGTTTTAGAAGATAATCATATTACGAGGGCTCTGATCTCATCAATGGATTAATCTATTCAAGGGTTAGTTGTTTGATGGCATTATTGAGAGGTAGTGAAATTTTGAGGAGCTGGGGTTGAGTTGTAGGAAGTCAGTTACTGGGAGTATATCCTGGAAGCCACTTTCTCCCACCCCCTCTCCGGTGTCAACAATATGAGCAGTTTAACGCCACCACATGCTCCCATTACAATGATGTTTTGGTCCAGAGCAACCAATACACAACCGAGACCAGTGATCATAGACTTCTGAAACCGTGGGCCAAAATCTACTCTTCTTTAAGGCAATTTTCTCAGGTATTTTGTCACAATAATAGAAAGCTGACTAACACAAAAAACAAAAGCCTTACCCAACTTAGTAGCTAAAGTCAGACATCAAAACAAAGAACATTATCAGGAGGATAATTGAAGGACATTATATAACAACAAAGGGGGAATCTTCCAAGAAGATACAATCTTAAATGCATATGAACTTAACCAAAAAGCTTTAAAATAGGAGATACAACATCTAATAGAACTGAAAAAAGGAATAGACAATCTCACAATTATAGTCTGAGATTTCTACTTTTCTATTCCAGTAAATAATAGGACAAATTTTCAGAAAATCTGTAAGAATCTAGAAAACACAAAAAGCACTGTCAACAAACTTGAACTAATTAATGTTTACAGAATTCTTCACCTAACAAAAGCAGAATACACATTTCAAGTACATATGGAACATTCACTGAGATAGAGAATATTCTTGAGATAAAATACACCTTAACAAAATTTTAAAAATTGAAATTATACAAAGTATGGTATGCATTCAGTCAACTACAGAATTAAACTAGAAAATCAGTAACCAGGAAAAGATATGAAAAATTTCCAAATATTTATGAGTTGAATTATATTCCTCCAAATTTCATGTGTTGAAAACCTCATCTTTAGTACATTGAAGATGGAGGCTCTAATGAGGCAACTAAGTTAAAATTAGGCCACAATGGCAGGAACTAATTCAATCTGACAGATGTCCTCATATGAAGAGTAGGTTATGGTAGACAGACACCAGGGATACATGCACAGAGGAAGACCATCTGTGAAGCAAGAAGACAGGCCTCAGAAGAAACCAAATTGACTGAGAACTTGATAATGGAGTTCTTGCCTTCAGACAATAATTTTAAGGAGAAAACAAATGTGCACATTGTTTAAGTCTGTTTTAACAGCCTTAGAAAACTAAGATTTACAAATTAAACAATATATTTCTAAATAGATTATCTGTGAAAAAGAATAAATGAGAAATCAGAAAATATTTTCAATTAAATGAAAATGAAACCAAAAAATATCAAAATTGGTAGGATGTTGCTAAAGCAATACTTTCATGGTATTAAATGCTTATGTAGAAAAGACAAAATGTATTAATAATATAAACTACAATTTTAAGAATGGAGAAAATTAAATTCAAAATAAGAAGAAATAAGGAACTAATAAAGAAAAAGGAGATTAGTAAAATTAAGAATAGAAAAACAATAGAGAAAAATTAATGAAACCAAAACCTCTTTCATTATAAATATCAATAAACATGACGAATTTCTGTTCTGTCTGACTAAGTTAAAAAACAAAGCAACTGCACAATATGGATGTAGGAAGTGAAAGGGAAAATATCACCATAAACTCTCTGAGCATTTGACAGATAATGAAGGAAGACTTCTATAACCATAAATTGAACAAGTAGATTTAAAAACTTTTTGAGAACACAAATCATGTTATATCTATTAAAGAAAACAAATTCATAGTTACAAGACTTTTAATACAAAGAAAACAGCATAGCTTCATCTAGCAAATGAGGTAAGACAAGTAAAAGTGAAGACATTCATACTTGAAAAGACAAAATACTGTCTCTGTTTTCAAGCAATATTGTCTATTTAGCAAATCCCCACCAACCCATTAAAAAGCAACTAGTACTAATAAAATGAGTTTGGAAAGTTTCCAGTATACAAAGTCATTATTCATAAGGAGACAGTTTTCCCCTCAGGAAAGTTAATTAACTATTCCTTTAATTGATATTATATGGAAAGGAATTTCTTGCTTTTCAAAACATTACTAATTCTTTTCCTACCAATAAATGTCATCAGAAAGTCAAGTTGTCCATCTTTACATTCATTCAATTAGTCAGAAAGTCCATGATTCTGTCCTCAAAATGCTATCATTTTTCTTCCATTTCCAGTGTTACCATACTACTCTTAATTACAATGAACTCTTTCCTTTTGTCACTGAAACTTTTTCCTAATATATCTCCCTCCTGCTTTCCTTCTTGCCCTCAAATAGATCTCTACCAGTTAGTAATCAGATTGATTTTTTTAAATCTTAGGTCACATTACTCCTCTACATAAAGCTTTTCAGTGGCTTCCAAATACTTTATGGATAAAACTTAAACTTATGTTGGTCTGTATCACAAAAATCAGTTTTTAAAATTTGCTCAGTAGTCCCATGGGAGTCTTTGAGAGATGCTTTCAGGGGGATCTACAAGTCAAAGAATATTAATAATACTAGAATGTTATTTACCTTCTTTACTTTGTTCTCATTTTCTGTGATGGAGCAAAGCAATGGTGGGTAAAACTCAGATCCTGGCACTTTTCCTAAATCATAAAACTTTTCCATGATAACAGATTATGATATTCATATTATTTTAAGCATCATATAAGAAAATGCATCCTTTGATGGATCTGCAAAACTCAGTCAAACATGATTTTCCAAATGACCAATGCAGAGTCCATGGCTAAAATTCCCTTCAAGTTTAAGATACAACAGTGGATTTTAACAAGACAGAGTAAGAAAAGTTAATTAGTATAGTTTCAGGATCTGTATTGCAACTAACCTTTAAGAAACTATGTCTAGTTTGGTTGTCTTGCCAAAGAGTAGCCACAATTATCTGAAAAGACTATTAAATTGTTCCTCCCTTTTCCAACTACTTATCTGTGTGATTTCTTTAATTCATATCAACCAAGGCAATCTATCATAATTGTGATGGGTAACATGGTTGTCAACTTGGTTGTCTATTATATTTTATGATCTTATTCCAAAGGATAAACATACAAACAACGCATGCTTCATTAACAAAATTGTTGAACTATCTTTGTGCACTGTTCCTGGTTTTAATTCTTGAATTTAGCAAGGAAATTTGGCAAGGAAAGATAGTCAAATAATTTTTTTCTCTTTTTTACAAAAAAGTTGCGAAACATATTGCCCATAATTGCTGTTGTTTGGTGCCATTGAGTCCGTACCCAACTCATAGTGACCGTATTTACAACAGGCAAAACACTATTGTCAGTATTTCTCTGTTCTTCATATGGTTTTAAATGGCGGATTGATTTTGAAGAGTGGGTCCTTCTCCCAAGACTATAGTATCTGGTGCTCCCAGGCAGTCTCCTATGCAGGTACTAACCAGGCCGGTCCCTGCTTAGTTTTTGAGATCTGACAAGATTGGATGCCACGGTGCTATGGCTGCAGGCATTGCCCAAAATAATAGATGTTTATTCTATAAATTTTATTGTTGTTCTTGTTGTTAGGTGCCGTCGAGTCGGTATCCGACTCATAGCCACCCTCTGTACAACAGGGGAAACACTATTGTCAGTGCTTCTCTGCTGTGCATAGGGTTTTCAATGGCAGATTGATTTTTGGGAGGGGGTTGCCAGGTCCTTCTCCCAATAAATTTTATTAGGAAAATATTTATCATCATTTGCCTTCACCTAAGGGAATAAGAAAATGATGGTTGAAACATATTTACATTCACACTAAGTTATTTTCCTCTCTTGCACCCTCCAAATGTGAGAGTCTCTGTCTAATGGCCTGGGGGCCTAGATGGAATAAAAAATGGAAGAGTGAGGAAGCTCCTAGGCATACACAGCTCAATTTTCTTTTTATAATATTTGGGGGATGACCCCAGGGCCTTGCATATGCTAGGCAAGTGCTCTATCTTGAGCTGTACCATCAGCTCTTTTTTTAATTTTTATTTTGACACAGGGTCTCCTAAATCAAGTAGGCTGGCTCTGGCTCAAACTCAATTCTCCTGCCTCAACCTCCTGAAAGGCTGGGATTATAGGCATGCACTATAGTGCCTGACTTGCAATCTTTTTTTTTTAACTTAAATATATTTTACCTACCATTGAGCTTATAGTAAAGAAAGTTATAATTAATATATAGACATTGAAAATGAGATTTAGAAATATTAAGAGATCCATTATCCTCTTAAAAGAGAAAATGAGAATATAATTATTTTAAAATTTCCATTGAAAGGAAAAGAAATCTCTCAGAAAGCATTGCTTTATGTCTTGGCTTTCAATAATGAAAAAATACAACATAAACCAGTGGGAATCCTTAAATTTTTACCAAAAAGTCCCAATATTATTCTTTTCATTTTAGGAAAAAAAATTAAAACTCTTATTTTTATGCCCAAAGAGCAGAGAAGACAGATATGATCGCAAAAATTTTTAAAAAAAGAAAAAGAAAAAGTCAGTCATTAGTAATGATAGAGTCTTCCATGGGACTTCACAGGCTCCAAGAGATGTTTAGTTCATCTTTAAAACACTTTAGTGTAATAAGTGTCCAAAAGGAAGATGCAACTTTGGCCCACGGCTATAATCCTAGTGACTTGGGAGGCTGAGGTAGTAAGGAAGATCATGATTTGGAGGCTAAAGGTAGCCTGGACAAATTAGTGACACCTGTCTCAAAATAAAAAATAAAAATGAACCTGGAGGTACATCTCAGTGGTATAATAATAACTTAGTATGTGCAAATCCCTGAGTTCAACCCCCTACTACTGTAAAATATAAATAAATAAGTATAAATAAATAAATACATAATTATCCAAGGGGATATTGATCAACTGGAAGCTAAGGATAATATTGGTATTATTTAGTTAAAATTGTATCAACTGAAAGTTACATTTCAGATAAAAAATTCTGATTTTATGTAAAGTAGTACTTTTAAATTTAAAAGGAAAATGGTGAATTATCTCTTAATAAATACATTATTTCTTTATAGATGGTGGACAGAAAAAATTTTAAGATATTTTAGGAAACTAATTGGAAATGAATGATACACAATTCAATTCTCTCTTTTTTCAAATGAAATACCAATAGCTTAAAGTGGAAATAACTGGTTCAGTTTTTCTTTTTATTCTTGTTCCAGTGCTACTTGTGTGGGTTTTTAAAATTTTTTATTGGAAAATTTTAATGTACAACTTAATGTGTTTCATTGTGACATTTCCATATATGCGTTTCATTGTACATTGCACAGATAACTTCCCCCTTACCCTCTTGTGCACCTCCCCCGCTCTGAATCCCCCACCAAAGACATCTCTTCCACTTGTGTGTCCTGGTTCAGTCTTTTTATGGCCAAGTATATAAATACAAATGATATAATATAAATCTAGTGGATATTCATATTCATTAAAGTGAAGCATCACCTATATTGCTATGCTTGATTTGAAAAAAAAATGTAGATCAAGTCACACTTCTTCCTAGATACTTTTAGATGGAAAAGTCAAATGACTACTTATTATTTTTCATTACTATGTGGAAGAAGCCTGCAGCTGTAGCCCTGTGGCATCCGATCCCATCAGATCTCGGAAGCTAAGCAGGGTCGGGCCTGGTTAGTACCTGGATGGGAGACTGCCTGGGAACACCAGAAGCTGTAGGCTTGGGAGAAGGACCTGGCAACCCCCTCCCAAAAAATCAATCTGCCATTGAAAACCCTATGAACTGCAGAGAAGCACTGACAATAGTGTTTCCCCTGTTGTACAGAGGGTCGCTATGAGTCGGATACCGACTCGACGGCACCTAACAACAACAACAACAATATGGAAGAAGATATTTTCCACAACAAAAATGAAGGTATATACTCTAACAAAAATAAAGATATATCAATGTACTCATGACATCAATGTTTGATATTCAGATGTATATTTGAAATGTTAATGAACATTCTCTGTGGACAGATCCATATTATTAGATTATTAGATCTAGATTTAATTCATATTTTAACTTAAGTCAGCATTTCCCTGACATCTATGACTTACTCTAAAATATTTATAATCTTTCATCCTGTTGTTAGGTGCTGTCAAGTGGTGTCAGACTGATAGCAACCCTAAGTACAACAGAAAAAAAACACGTTGTGGCACTGTGCCAGGTACACAATGTCTTTCATGTTTAAGCCCATTGTTGCAGACACTATGTGAACCTATCCAGTTGAAGGTCTTCCCTTTTTGTTGACCCGTCACTCTCCCAAATATGTTGTCCTTCACAAGGGATTGATGCCCCCTGACAACATACCCAAAATACAAATGATGCAATCTAGTCATTCTTGCTTCCAAGGAGCACTCTAGTTGCACTTCGAGGATGGCTCTGTTGGTTCTTTTGGTATTCCACAGTATATTAAACATTCATCTCCAGCACCAATTCTTCTGTCTCCTTTACTCAATGTCCAGCTTTCACAAGCATATGATATGATTGAAAATACCATGGCATGAGTCAGGTACACCTTCATCTTCAATGTGACATCCTTACTTTTCAACACTTTATAGAAGTCTTTTGCAACATCTTTTTCGAATGCAATGTGTCTTTTGATTTCTTGACTGCTGCTTGTATGGGGTTGATTATAGAACCAACTAAAGAAAAATCTTGAACAATCTCAATTTTTTCTCTATCATGAAATTGCCTACTGGCCCAGTTGTAATGATTTTTGTTTTGTTGATGTTGAGGAACAATCCACATTGAAAGGTATATTCTTTTGATTTTTATCGGTAAATGCTTCACATCCTCTTCAGTTTCAGCAAGCAAAGTTGTGTTATCTATGTAATGCAGGTTGTTAATTAATCTTGGATTATTTGCTGACCATAGCCCAAATTATCATAAATTTATCCCTTTATCTAAAAAATGGTGACTGTTGGAAGATAGCAGTAACGTTTTCAGCAATAATTTATGATGTGGAAAGAACTTAGACCTGGGAGTTAGATATGTTTGAATTTATGTCTAAATTCTACCCCTAAGCACTAGTGAGCTATTGTTCAAATTATTTAGTTTTAGTTTTCTCATCTGTAATATGAGGGTAATATCCCTTAGTTGCTGGGATTTAGCTCAGTTGGTAGAGCGTGGTACTGCAGTCTCTGAGGTCCTGAGTTCAATTCCCAGCACCGCAAAAATGGGAGAAGGACCTGGCAACCCACTCCCAAGGCAATCCTGAAACAGTCAGCCATTGAAAACCCTATGAGGGTCGCTATGAGTCAGACACCGACTTGACGACATCTAACAACAACAACAAATCCCTTAGTTGACAGAAGTTAATTGAGGAATGCTCATATCTGCTTAATATTTTCTTCACCTATATCTAGTAAACATTATGAGTATACAATAATGCTCAGCTGTTTAACCTTGAAAAATATTTGTTGAAAGAAGAAAGTAAATAAATAAATGAAAATAAATGTCTAAGAAAATAATCGCACATGTACAATGATTGTGTAATGCACAATGATCAATTAGTGACAGCTATAATTGCCATTGCAATTTATAATAACAAAAATTAAAAAGTTTTGAGTGCTATAGTTATATTTATATTCTCAATAATGAAACTGAACAGATCAATGGGAAACAATCATTGAAAACTTTTTTCCATTAAATATCTCATTAGGGTACTGTCAAATTTCACATCTAGTCAAACAACTGTTATGTCTCCATGTCCATCATTTTAATTGTTTTTTCAGTACTGGGGGTAGAGTTGATCCAGGGCCTCATGTATGATAGGTAAGTGCCCTACCACTGAGCTGAAACACTAGACCCTTTTTTATTCTTCAGTTTGAGGCAAGATCTTGCTGAATTGTTCAGGCTACTACTGCCCTGGAACACGTAATCCTCCTGACTCTGCCTCCAGAGTTGCTCAGATTACAGGTGTATTCTATGGCTCCGGGTTATCACGTTCCCATCATTTGTAAGGCACATATTCACTGGTCTTATTCTGTAAATTAGTAACATTGGTCTTATTCTGTGAAATTAGTAATTATTAGACTCTATTTTTTCAACTTCTTTATATTGCATGTAGAGCAATTTCCATACTTTTTTGAGTAAATGACAGAATTTAGGGGGATGGGTTTAGGACAATATAGCAGGATGAAATTAGTTTCACATCATCCTGTCTAATTTCAAATTCTAAATACTTCTTTTATATTCCAAGGCAAAATGTCTATCCTCTGATTTTTTAGTTTTCTTGGATATAAAATCAGATAGTCATTTTGACTTATACACACTCACACAAAGACACACACAAATGCCGATTAATGATAATGGGAACAGATATTAACACAACTGATCGAAGACTGTATGATACATTACTGATCTGTAATAGTGAAATCATTTTTAGAGGAATACTTGCTGATCCCCAGAAACACAATTGGCACTAAGGTTTAAAAATGAAGATAATTAAACTTGATTTATAAGCTGTCACCATCTGATTTCTATTTATGTTCCAATCTTTGTTTCTGTGCTTTAAAATGATGCAATTTTTAGTCCTTGTTACACATCTGGACTCCTCATACCTATGCTCCCCCCTTAGGACAGAAACAAAAGAAAAGATAATGTGTCCAACATTCTGGATTGTCTGAGAGCTGATAGAGGGACTGGTCTCTGGTTTATTACTTGACTCAGAATATTGATGAGATCAGCACCAGAATTTGAAAGGTACAGAGAATGAAGGCTAGGATCCAGAACATTAGAACTACATCATAGACAGATGTCAGGAAAAACAGGAGATCAGTAAAAGTTTCAGAGGCTTTAAAATTTCCAGCCATGCTGACTGGTGAAAAACTTCCACTGCAAGATGTCAGTGTGCAAATATTGGGAAAGATTGTTTTTTTTTTTCAAATGCCAAAATCCTAGGAAAAAAAAAACCTAGAAGGCATAAAAGAAACAGAGAAACATGACCAAAGAAACAAAATAAAACTCTAGAAATTGACCCCAAAGGAAAAATTTATATGTCTGACAAAGAATTTAAAATAATTGCCATAAAGATGTTCCATGAGCTAAAAGATAATCCAGAAATACAACTAAATGACATCAGACAAATGAGGCATGAACAATATGAAAATAACAAATAAACTGAAACTATATAAAATATTCTGTACCTGAAAAGAAGTACAATATATAAACTGAAAATTTCATCGGTGGTCTTATCAAGAAGAAGAAAGTATCAGCAAAATTAAAGATGGATTATTTTAAATGATGATGCTACAGGAGCAAAAGGATAAAGAGAAAGAAAGAGAACATAAAGACTTATGAGACACTATCAAGTGGAACACTATGGAAATTCCACATAGAAAAAAGAGAGAAGTAATGAAAGAGAGTTTATCTGGAGAAATAATGCCCCCAGACATGCCAGATATAAGGTTAGACATAAAAATTCAAGAAACTCATAGTACTTCAACTAGGATAAATTAAAAGAGAGTTACATTGAGACATATTGTAATTAAAATATTCAACATAAAGAGAAAATCTCAAAAGCAGCAAGTGAAGAAAAATGATTCATCATATACAGAGGAGCTTCCAAAAGATATCCAGTGGATTTTGCAGCAAAAATTTGCAAGCCAGAAAAGAGAGTAATGATATATTCAAAATACTGAAAGAAAAACAAACAAAAACTTCCAACGAAGAATACTATCTCTAGCAAAATCATCCTTCAAAAATGAAGGCAAAATTAAGAATTCACTAGATGAACAAAAGCTAAGGGGGTTCATTATAACTAGACCTGTTTCAAAGGAATGATAAACAGAGTCCTTCAAATTGGAATGAGAGAAGAGTATGTAGTAACACACACACACACACACACACATTTGATTCTATGATAAAGTGAATACATGGAGATATAGTGTAACCTCTATTATTGTAATTTTGGTACATAAAATTTAAATGACAAGAAAAGTTTAAAAACTATAATCTACATTAATGAGCATACAATACGCTGACATATAATTTGTGATATCTTTAATATAAAATAGAGGGGGTGAAGGTATAAAGGAGTAGAGTTTTTGAAAGCAATTGAAGTTAAGTTGTTATCAGCCTAAAATTGAAAGCAATAACTAAAATATTTTATGTAATTGCATGGTGACCACAAAAAAATACCTAAAGAATATGCAAAAAAAGGAAATGAGAAAAAAATCAAAGTATGGCCCAAGGGGGAAAAGAAATGAAAACACAGAGGAAAGCAATAAGAGAAGAAAGAATAGACAAAAAAGACTTAGACAATAAAAGAACAAATAATTAAATCTTCCTTTTTCAGTAACTACTTTAATTATTGCATTATCTTCCCTCATCAAAAGACAGACTCACGAATGATTCCAAAAGAAGGATCCAATTGTATATTGCCTACAAAAGATGCACTTTAGATCTAAGGGCAAATTTTGGTTGGAAGTGAAAAAATGAAAAAGATATTCATTGAAAATTGCACCCCAAATCAAGCAGGAGCAGCGATATTAATATGAGAAAAAGTAAACTTTATTTCAAAAATTGTTACAAGTGACAAAGAAAAATCTTCATATACTGATAAAAGAGCCAATTCACCAAGGAGATAAAACATTTATAAATATTTATGCACCAAACATTAGAATTCTTAAATACCATTTATTTTTAAGTCTAATATGAATCCACACTTAATCAGCACTTAACTTTTAGTGTTTTCTTAAATGAAAAAATGTTAGTTTATACTCCAATCTGCTCCTCTCCTTCAATTACTCCTTGTCCATAGGGTGATTGAATAAATCTGATAGTGAAGTGATGGAGAGTTCTGATAATGTTTCCATTATGAAGGATCATGAGTGTGATGAGTGATAAGTAAATTATAATAATGATAATAAGTAAAATAATAAACTATTTCATTTTATTGTTTTTAAAATATCTACAATGGTTCCATAATTTTCCCCCAAACCAGTTCTCTACCACAAATGTAATCCACATGTACTTCTAATCTGCATCTGACATTTTTAGTCCCCTAAAACTGTTTAAAGGTGCACATTAAATTCAAGAATATATGGTATCAGAAGGAAATGTCAACAATTCAGAGGAGAAATACACAATGAAATAATAATAAGATAGTTCAGTACCCTGCATTCAATAATGGATAGAAAAATTGAACAGAATGTCAATAATGAAATGGAGGACATGAAGAACTCTATAGATCAATGGTATCTAGTAGATATATACAGAACACTTTATTCAACAACTGCAAAATATATGTTCTTCTAAGATACACATGGAATATTCTGGAGGATAAACCATATGATAAGCCACAAAAAAATACAAGTAGGTTAAAATCATGCAAAATATTTTTCCTATCATAAACAAATGAATCTAGAAATTAATAGCATAATAGGGCATAAATTAAATAACATTTAATACCTATTAAATAGATAAATAAATAAATAAATAAATATTAATCAATACACTTTCAAAAATCACTAGGACATAAAATGAAGTCTCAATGGCAATTAGAAAACACCCTAAGAAAAGTTAGAAGAAAAATAAAACATACCAAAACTCATGGAATGCAGTGGATACCATGCATGAAGGAAATTTGTAGCTATAACTATGTACATTTAAAAAATATAAAGATCTGAAATCAGTAAACTAAACTTAAAAGTAAATAAACTTGAAAAAGAAGGAAGGAAATAATAATGATTTTAGCAGAGATAAAATAGACATTAGTGAAATAATAGAAAAAATAAATGAAATGAATAGTTTTTAAAAAGTATCAATAATATTGGCAAATCTTTGGTTAGCTTTTGTAAGAAAAGAAGAGAAAAGACCCAAGATCCCAAAGTCAGGAAGGAAAGAGTAGGCATTGTATCCTGTGTCATAGAAATATAAAAGAATTACAGAAAATACTCTGAAAAATTATATAGTAATAAATTGGAAATCTAAAGGATATTGATCAATGCCTATGATACAAAACATATCCAAATTTTGTCAAGATGAAGTAGAAAGCCTGAAGAAACAAATAATAAGAAGATTGAAAGATTAAACAAAAACCCTCCAAAATGAAAGCCCTAGATGTCTTTTACAAAGAAGTCTGCTAAGCTTTTAAAGAATTAATAGCAATACTGCTGGGACTCTTCCAAAATATTGAAAAAGAGAGAACATTTTGAGGCTCAATTATGAAAACAAAATTCTTCTGATATGAAAGCCAGACAAGAAAGACACTACAAGTAATGAAAACTAAACGCTAATATCTCTGATAAGCATGTATGTAAAAATGTAGCAAATCAATTTGAATGTACACTGAGAGAATTTTGTAAAATAAAAAATGAAATTTATACCTAGAATGGTAAAATAGTTTAACACATGAATAATCAAAGTAGTATATCACCGTGACAAGATGAAGGAGAAAGCTAACATGATGATCTTAACTCAAAAAAAAAAAATTTAAAATCCTGTCATGATTAATAAGAAAAACACAACACACTAGGATTAAAAGGAACTATCACCAAAAAATGAAGGCTATTTGAAGAGTAACTCAGAACTAACATCATATTCAATGATAAAAAATTAAAAGCTTTTCCTGTAAGATCAGAAACAAGTCAAGTATGCCCACTATCACCACTACTATTCAATACTGAATTGAAGTTCTTTCCCAGAACAACTACACAAAGAAAAGGTATGAAGTCATTCCAGTTGAAAAGTAACAAGTAAAATTATTTCTGTTTAAAAATATCATGCTCTTATATGTAGAAAACCCTGAGGTTTACACACACACACACACACACACACACACACACACACACACACACACACAATTAGAACTAATACATAAATTCAGCAAATTTCAGAGTGCAAAATCAATACACAAAACTGTTGTAATTCTATCAAAATTCCAGACTTTTCAGAAACAGATGGAAGCACAAAAGACCACATATAACCACAACAATCCTTAGCAGCAAAAACAATTCAGGAGGTGTTACAACATCCGACTTCAAACTATACTACAGGATCATAGTGGCAAAAACAGCTTAATACTGGCACAGAAGATCAATGGAACAGAACTGAAGACCCAGAGATACAACTATGCATCTACAGCCATCTGATTTGGGGGAAAAGATATTCTCTTCAACAAATAATGCTGAGAAAACTGGATATCCGTGGGCAGAAGACTGAAAATAGGCCCATATCTCTCAACCTGTACGAAAGTCAACTTGAAATGGATCAAAGACCTCAACATTAAACTAGAAATCTTAAAGTTACTAGAAGACAAGATAGTGAATATGCTCCAACACATAGGCTTAGGCAAGTATTTCCTCAAAAAGATACTAGTTGCCCAGGAAATTGCACCAAGAGTTGACAAATGGGATTATATGAAGCTAAAAAGCTTCTGTACAGAAAAGGAAACAATCAGCAGAGTAAAGGGAGAGCCTACAGAATGGGAGAAAATCTTTGCATCCAACACATCTGACAGAGGACTAATTTCTACGATATCCAAAGCTCTTAAGAAATAAAACATTAAGACAAGAAATAACCCAATAAATAAATGGGCAATGGAACTGAACAGATAGTTCCCAAATGAAGAAGTATGAAGGGCCAAGAAACTCATGAAAAAATGCTCAGTATCCCTAGTCATTACAGAAATGCAAATCAAAACAACACAGAGATTTCATCTCACTCAAGTACGAATGGCCAGGATTATCAAAACAAATAATAGCAAATGCTGGTGAGGATGTGCAGGAAAAGGAACCGTTTTACACTGCTGGTGGAACTGCAAATTGGTTCAGCCACTTTGGAAATCAATAATGGAGTTACCTTAGAAAACTAAGAATAGAGCTGCCATATGACCCAGCTATTCCACTCCTGGAAATATACCCAAAGGAATAAAAGTCATCATAACACTGAGACATCTGTACTTCCATATTTAATGCAGCATTCTTCACAATGACAAGGGTATGGTATCAATCAATATGTCCATCAACAGAAGAGTAGGTTGAAAAACTGTGATATATATACACAATGGAATATTACCCAGCAGTGAAGAATAATGAAATAATGTTATTTGCAGCAAAATGGATGGAATAGAGAACATCTTAAGTGATCTAATCCAGTCCCCCAAATAGAAATACCATATATTCTCACCCACATATGAGAACTAACTCTAATTTAAAGCAAGGAAAAAAATCTACACATAGGTAGATACATAAAAATGAACAATCACACATATCTAAGAAGAAAAAACAAGCAAAGTTGCAAAAAGAGGAGGAGGATCAGTGGGTGGGAGCAAAGGATGGGGAAAGGAAAGGGAGAGGAGAAATAAAGTAGGGGGGAAAATCAGAAAAGGAAAATCTCAAAATATATGACTGCAACAATATGAATATATGGGAAATATGGTTATGCAAAATATGTAAATTGATGAATGGGTAAGCAAAAGTGATGTAATAGTTGCATAATGGATAGAGCAAAAGTATTTTTACTCTATAGCCCACCAACATTTATTTAAAAGATGAACAATGAAAACTACAATTAAGGAAAAAAATTCTATTATAATAGCTTTGGAAAGAATAAAATGCCTAGGAATTAACCTAACCAAAGGAAGACTTGTACAATGCAAACTATAAAATATTGTAAAAAGACATTGGAGACAATACAAATACATGGAAATACTTTCCGTGTTCATGGATTAGAAGAGGTAACTTCGTTAAGGTAGGAATAGTACTCCAAGTGATCTATACATTCTAAACAATATCTACCAATATGCCAGTGCCTTTGTTTCAGAAATAGGAGAAAGGTCACATGATATCTTAAAGGATTCCAAATAGCCTAAACAATCTGGAAACATGAAATCAAAGTTGGTGGACCCACATTTCCTCGTTTTAAACATATTAAGAAGGTACTATAATTCTTAATTTTATGTGTGAACTTGACTGCATCACTTAATGCCCAGACATGTGACCAAAAACTATTCTGGGTGTGGCTGTGAGAGTTTCTGGATGAGATTAACATTTGAATCAGTACACTCACTAAAGGAGATTGTTGTTAGGTGCCCTCAAGTCAGATCCCAGCCCTATGTACAACCGGTGAAACAGTATTTTTACTGCTTCTTTGCAATTCATAGGGTTTTCAATGGTAGGTTGATTTTTGGGAGTGGGTTGCGAGGTCCTTCTCCCAAGCCTACCATACCTGGTGTTCCCAGGCAGTCTCCCATCCAAGTACTAACCAGGCCCGACCCTGCTTAGCTTCTGAGATCTGACAGGATCGGCAGTGCTATGGCCGCAGGCTTTAAAGCAGATAGAGCGCTCTAAATAGGTGGGCTTTGAATCAATTGCAGACTTGAGTAGAACAACAAAAATAAGCAAAAGGCCCCTCTTCCTGTATGATCATTTGAGCAAAGACATTGGCTTTTTGAGCCTTTGGATTCAGACAAAACTGTTGGCTCTTCCCAGTTTTCAGCCTCTCAGCATTCATATTGGAAATTATGCAAGGTTTCCTGGTTCTCATGCCTTTACACTCAGGCAATAACCACACTTCAGCCATTCCTGGTTGTTGTCAGCTGAAATCTTAGAATTTCTCAGCCTCCAAAATCACATAAACCAATTATTTAATACACACGTGTGTGTGCGCGCACACACGTACACGGGGGACTCGAATTAAAGCTATAAATCTATAAATCACATAGAGAAAAATACAGGAGAAAAGCTTCATAACTTTGGAATGAACAATGACTTCTTGGATATGATGCTGAAAACAAATGTGAAAAAAAAGCAAAAACGTAAATAAATAAAAATTTAAAAAAGACAAATGAGACTACATCAAACTCTAAAACATTCATCACAGGGCACAACCAACAGAGTGAAAAGGCAACATATGGAATGAGAAAAATATTTCCAAATGCTTTAGCTGAGGAATTTGTATAGCTCAATGACAAAAATTTCCAGTAATCCAACTTAAAATTGAGCATGGGACTTGCCATGGTTTGAATCTGAAATGCCCCTCAAAAGTTCCTATGCTGACAGTGTGGATTGCAGCTGTTGGGTTTTGGGAAGTGCTTGGATGGTGAATATTCTAACTTAATCAGTGGACTAATCCATTGATGGATTCAGAATTTGATCGAATTATTGGGAGGTGGTAGAAACTAGGAGGTGGGACGTAATTGTCACTAATGTCATGCCCTGGGAAGGGTGTATCTTGTCCCTGGTCTCCTCCTTCTTAATCTCCTCCTCGCCCCCATGGGCGGCACTTCTCTTTCTTTGTCTCAGTCAGCTGCTTTGCTCCACCATAATGTTTTGCTTCACCAGGGACTTGGAAGCAATAGAGCCAGTTGACCACAGACTAAAATGCCTGAAATAATGAGGCAAAATATGTCTTTCCTCCTTTAAGTTTTTTTTTCCAGGTATTTTTTGACAGTGATGAAAAATTGACCATTACAGGCCTCAAATAGATATTTCTTCAAAGAGGATATACAAATAGTCAATAAGATTTGAACAGATGCTCTATCTCCCTAATCAGTAGAGAAATACAAATCAGAACTACAATGAGATATAACCGCCATCTATTAGGATGGCTACTATGAGGAAAAAGAAAAAAACAGAAAATAACAAATGAAGGCAAGGACTGGGAAAATTGAAACCCTTTCCACTGTTTTATTCTGTTTGTGAGATTATAAAATGAGAAAATTGTGGAAAGCAGTGTGGTGATCCTTCAAAAAATTAAAACTGGTACTGCCATATAATCTAGCAACTCCAATTATGAGTTATAATAAAAGGGTAAAAGCAAGGTCTTAAAGAGATATTTGCACATTGATATTTATAGTAACACTACTGACAGTAGCAAATAGGCAGAAACAATCCAAATACCTATTAATGAATACTTATGTAAATAAAATGAGGTTTATAGATATAATGGAATATTATTCAGCCTTAAAACAAGAGAAAATCCCTTTACATGCTACTGTATGGATGAACTTTGAGCACATAATGCTAAGTGAAATAGGGCTGCTGCATAAAGACAAATACAGTATGATACCACTTATAAAAAGTGTCTCAAGTAGTTCAATTAATATAGTATAGAAAGGTGTTTTGGGGGAAGGATGTAGCAATCTGCTCCCAAGGCAATCACAAAACAATCAGCCATTGAAAATCCTATGAGGGTTGCTATGAGTCAGACATGACTCTACAGTACCTAACAACAACAACAGAAAGGTGTATACCATAGACTGCAGGAAAGAGGGGGCTAGGAAGGTGTGTTTTGTTTGTTTGTTTTCAGTATTTGGGGACTAAACCCAGAGCTTTGCACATATTTTGTAAGTGCCCTACCACTGAGCCACACCACCAGCCCGTTTATTATTTTTTTTTATCTTGAGACAGGGTCTTACTAAGTTATATGGGCTGCCTGTGGCCTCAATCCTACAATCTTCCTACCTCTGCCTCCCAAGTCGCTGGGATTATAGATATGAGACACCATTTCCAGTGAAAAGGAGCTTTTAAATGGGTATATAAGTGTCAGATTTGCAAAGTGAAAAAGTGTTAGAGATCTGTTTTACAATGTGAATATACTTAACGCTACTGAACTATACAAGTAAAATGGTTACGATGGTTTTTATATTATGTTTTTAACAATGATATATAGGTAGATAGATAGGCAGATAGATGGTAAGTAGATAACACACACACACACACACACACACACACACACACACACACACTACTCCCCAATTTAGGGCAGTTCAGGTTTTTGTTTGTTTGTTTTATGATGATATAAAAATAATGCACATCTGGTAGAAACCATATTATGATTTTAAATTTTATTATTTTCCTGGGCTAGTGATAGACAGTATAATATTCATGATGCTGGATAGTAGCGGTGAGCCACAATTCCCATTTACATGATCGCAACCAACAAAATATTTTATGGTATATTGTGCTTCTAAGCTAAGATGTTCAGTATGTTGGGTATATTGAATGCATTTGTAGTTTATAATACTTTCATTTTATTGTGGGTTTATCAGCCATAACTCCAAAGTAAGTCAAGGAACCTCTGTATGTGTATTTGTACGTGTAAATATATGCATTCATATGCTTATATATGTTCAGAATATGTGTATATATACATTTTCACTTCTGCAATATATTGTTGTTTGTTGTTATAAGGTGCCATTGAGTTGTGTCTGACTCATTGTGACCCTACATATAACAGAACAAAACACTCCCCAACTCTGTGTCATGCCTGGCACTGTTGTCAGTGTTTCTCTGCTATTCATACAGTTTTCGACCTGATTGTTTCCAGAGTGGGCTGCCAGGTCCTTCTCCCATTTCTTCAGTGCTGGGGATCAAACACAGGGCCTCAGAGAGCACAGAGAAGCACTCTACCAACTGAGCTAAACCCCACTCCCTCAACAATATATATATAAAGAAAAAATATAGGGTACGTAATTTATATAGCCACTCTATACTTCTAGCTCTGCAAAGCCTAAACAGTCCATGATATTTCAAAATGACAAGTTGGTAAAGGTTTTTTCTAAGTATGTTCTGAATTTGGCTCTTGGAGCTTTTGTAATTTTACACTAGCTTTGTACACCATTACAGAGATGCACAGAGATGGACTAATTCCATCTTGATTCCTTTGGTTATAGTGTTGTCATTATTATTCAAAAGTTAATGAAATTTCTATGATTCTAATTCTCAGCTTAATCTCTGAATTTAAACTGTTGTGATGAAGGTTCATCTTTTTCATTGATGTACTAGTTGTAACAACTGAAGGTTTTCAGATTTGAAGGTTTTTTCCCAGACCATATGTTTTCTTCTGCTGCAACTATCATTGAATGAGTAGCTATCTTTCAAACAATAAATATAGTTGTCAATTCAATAAATGTCACATGTTCTTGGTCTACTGCTATTTCACCTTCATACTTGAATGCATATAAAATCTTTGCTGTGTTGTTGTTGTTGTTAGATACTGTTGAGTCATATCTGACTCATACACTACATATAGCAGAAGGAAACACTCCTTGACATTGTGCCATGGCCAGCACTGTGTCAGTGCTTCTCTGATATTCATAGGGTTGTCAATGGCTGATTGTTTTTGGAGTGGGCTGAAACACCTAGCATTGCAATCATCTAAATTTCATTCAGGTTATTGTTAAAAAATACATAAATAAATAAGAGCAGGGGAAGTGGGTGTATTTCTCTCCATGATATACTTTAGTACTTTTTTTCCTGTGTGTGTGGTCCTGGGAATTCAAACCAGGGTCTCACACATGCTATGCAAGTGTTCTACACTGAGGCATACCCCCAGTGCCTTTTTAATGTTTTACTTTGAGACAGGTCCTCTCTAAGCTGCACAGGCTGCCTGTGCCCTGGAACTCACAGAACTCCTGCCTCAACCTCCCAAGTCTCCGGGATTACAGGATCTGCCATTGTGTCAGACTACTTGATTATTTAATATTCCCTAAATAAGGTCATTGAACTAGTGATGAGTCTGTCTATCACTATTATCACCCAATTCACACATTTCCATCTTATACAAAAGAATATTAAAAATGCCTTGATAATCCAAATATGCTATTTCTATATTGGTTTTCTGGAATACCAACTGAGTCATTTTGTCAAAAATAGGGAATAGGGAATGTACCATCCCTTATTCTGGTGAACACATTCTGACTACTGCTAATTATGACCTTTCTCTGTACTCAAAAACCATCCATCCATTTAGCATTCCCTTCAAATATTTTACTGAGCATAAATGTCAAGATCCCTGGTCTATAGTTTTAAGACTCTGTCTAACCTTTTCAGAAACTTGGGACATTTGCCTTTCTTTACTCTCCTGGTAGCTCCCCTATTATCAATAACTCCTCAAAGATTACTGACATCGATCTTACCTCCAAAATTACTCAGTTAAATTAGGTGATAAATTAGATGCTTTCTGAGCCAGAAAAGCAAGTCGTTTGGAGAACTTGCTGTACATTTTCTGTCCTTTCTATTCAACTTTAGTATTTTAACTTTTTGAACATTTTAGTTTCACCCTTCCAATGTGAGGAATATTCTCCTTCATACAAAAAATGCAAACATAATTGAAGTAAAGAAGATTATATTTTTCTCTTTTTCTACTCATTATTATAGTATTTGGCCCAGAGAAAATGTTCATAATTCTGTTCACAATATAACTAAAGATGTTGCTCTCCTTAGTATGTTTAAAAATATTAAGGCACATTTCAAGTCAGCCTTCCTATTTGTTCTAAGATATACCTTCAAATGTTTTATATTCTTTAATTTTTCCTTTCACATTTTTGTATTTGTTAGTCTTTATGCTTATTAAAGAATCTCATAGAAATTACCTCAGTCTTCGTAGACAACTTACCTTGTTCTTTTTCACCAAGATCTTTCATAAGTCATGATCAGAACCGAATTTTAAGAGCCTCCAACAGAACAGTTTCCTCATGTAACATTCTAAGTGTGATTTATATGAACATATTGAAGTTTTCTTGCCAAAATCTGTTAGTGATTTGAATATTAACATTTTGCTAATTCATTTGTTCTTATTTATTTATTTACCAGAGGCCTGAACCCAGGACCATGCATACCTTAAGTAAGTGCTCTACCACTGAGCTGTACTCCCAATTCCTTCTCATTTTTTCTTTTTTTATTTTGAGACAAAGTCTCGTTAAGTTAAGCATGCTTCCTCTGGCCTTGAACTTGTGATCTGTCTGCTTCAACCTCCTGAGTACCTGGGCTTACAGGTGTGCACCATGCCTGACTCATTTGTTCAGTTTTAGTAGGTGTTGAGATTACCTTGAGGAAGAGTTCATAGAAGCACGTATGGTGCAATCAGTTTCTCTTAAAGTCACACTGTCAGTGACAGTGGGAGAGGCAGCCCAATACTGATTCCTGTAGCCTGAGGAGTTTCTGCCTAGTGACCTCCACTCAGGTGAGGCCAGGCCCTTGGCTCCATCACAGAAAAAAATTTCAGGACAAGTAGGATCGGAACAGAGTTCATGAATTTATTAACCAGAGACAAGAGATAGTACATGCTTTAAGTTTAAGCATGGGCATTCATAAAGAAAGAGTGATCTCTAAGAAAAGAATAACAGTACACATTTAAGACATGAAAATGGGCTTCACCAAAGTCAGTTAAAATAAGAATAATAGTACGTATCCAAAACATAGATATGGGCTTCTCCAGATAGAGTCACTTAAGAAAAGAATCACAGTGTACATCCAAAATGTGGATGAGGGCTTCTCAAGAGAGAGAATCACATTTGAGTTTCTCAAATTATATATATATATTTTTTTCTTTCACACACTTGTGTGTGTGTGTGTATGTGTGTGTCTTTTAAAGTTATATTGATCAAAGGTTGTTACTTATAAACCAGATCAAGTATTAAAGAATTTTCTCTTTTGTAAATAAAATTGTAAAGTGGCATTAGAAGGTGAATTGTTCAGGTTTGGGGATGAGAAAAATACCAATAAGAAAAATAGATCAAAGGAAGAAGTTCCACTGTTTAGATGATTTAAAAGACTAAGTAAAAATATTCTAGTATACTTTTTACCTAAGGAAATTCTCTTCAGTGAAATGAGGCTAGTGGGTGGTCCCTGAGGTACATTGCATAGGTTTAAAGATAAGGAAGGAGTGCTGTTAAGATGCATAAATCAAAATGGTCAAAGAAATTCTTACTACACTTAGTTACTTGGTCACAAGGAAGTCATCTAGGCATATGTTGGCTGCAAACACTGTCCATAAACTTGTTTTGGGATTCTGAGAGAGCACAGGAACACACAGGTGAAAGTAGCAAACATAAACCTAAAGGTCACATATGTTTTTCCTCTCAGCCAAGGAGACTTAAAGTACATCCAGGATGAGGGCTCTTCCCCCTCCCATATGCCCTTAATTTTCTCTATTTTTCTGCCTGCCTTAACCTCATGGTAGCATCACAAAACACTTTCTCTGTATTGGTTAATCTAGATCTATATTAGCATTTTCATTATGTCTTCCTTTATCTCCCAAGATAGAAACTCTTTAGCAAGGAAAAAAGCATCAATACTTTCCTTTGGTCCCTGATGGAGCAAACACTCACTATTTCTCTATTCTCACACAGAATACTTTGAATACCAGATGTTTGGGTTCTTACCACAATGACCAATTGTCTGATACTAGCTGGTTGACCTATAATTAATTCATTTCTGATACAATCTACCTGGAGTTAGCACCAGAACTTATAAGTTGAGGGCTCAGGGCCTCAAGTCTGTCCCCACTTAAGATGTCTATCACAAGTCTGATTTATCAGCTATAGATGGAAGGTTCACACAATCTCCTCCTCATTATTGATAATTTGCTAGAGTTGATCACAGAATGCAGGGAAACATTTTTCTTGTGTTTACTGGTTTAATATACAGGACATAACTCAGGAAAAACGAGATGGGAGAGGTGCAGAGACAAGGTGTGAGGGCATGAGGCACAGGGCTTTCATGGGCCTTTCAGGTGCCATATATTCCCAGCAGTTTGATGAGCACCCAACTGGAAGTTCACAAAATCTTCTTGTTCTGGAGTTTTTTCTTCTTTTTTTCTTTCTTTCTTCCTTTTTTTTTTTTTTTTTTTTTTTTTTGACTAGGTCTCAAAAAAATCACAACAACAAAAAACTGTCTCCTCCACTAATCTGTCTACCTGATAATTGGGAAAAAGCAATGGGTAGATGAATCTCTGAGCTCCTCTTACATTAGTCCAGCTTTAAGCAGTTTTCAAATTGTCTAAAATCTAAAGCTGGTTAAATCCATCAACTCTAGGACCAAATCCCAAATATTTAAATGCAAGAGGTTGAGGCCAGGCCTGTGAATGACATTTTAAATATCCACCTACATGAGCATGAATATAATCAATGTTTGGGCAAACTTTATTCATTGATTTATTTAAATCATGCTCCCATAAAAGTGTAGGCTTCATTTTGCCAAATTCTTTGCACTCAGATATGGTCTTTCAGGATTTCGCTATTAAATTTGGGAATTTTCACATCATCTGTTATTATCACCCCTCTCTTACCAGGTATATTTCCTCTTATAATGCTTATTTGTTGTTAGGTGCCATCGAGTTGGTATCTGACTCATAGTGACCTTACCTACAACAGGAGAAACACTATTGTCAGAGCTTCTCTGCTGTTCATAGGATTTTCAATGGCGGATTGATTTTTGGGAGTGAGTTGCCAGGTCCGTCTCCCAAGCCTACAGCACCTGGTGTTCCCAGGCAGTCTCCCATCCAAGTACTAACCAAGCCCGACCCTCTTAGCTTCCAAGATCTGATGGGATTGGATGCCACAGGGCTAAGGCTGCAGGCCTTATAATGCTTATAAATCATTTTATATTTCTATTTGTGGATTTAACCTAAACAATTCCATCAATACTTTTAAAACCAAAGTTTTCCTTCATAAATACTTGTTGTTTTTGTCCATTGTTCATATCTCAGACATTTTGTTTAGAAATCTCTTCTAAACATGGCCTGTGACTTTGTTTACTTACATACCATGCCACACAATCTAATTTGCATTTTTATTATATGTTCCTCCATATTGACTTTTTGTTTTTACTTTAATGCCACTTCACTCATCCTAACAAGTCCCCTGAGAATTTTATTAGTTTCATTGTCTGTTTTGTTGTTTTTCTTGCTAGGCAATTAGGTTGTTGGGAGATCATCACCACAATACACTGATTTGGAGGAGAAAGGGCACAGAAGGAGAGTGAAACACTCAAGCAATTACTTTTTTTTAGCTATTGTATAAAAATAAATAGCATTACATTTCATAAATATCCATAGGCAAAAGCTTGAAAGACTTAGACATTTCTTATTAGTGGAAAACTCTTTTCCTTCCCATATAAGTCTCATTTTATTACCATCCATATATACATAATCTTGACCAACCTTAGTTGAAAAATACTTTGGTCCATCTAGAGGTTACAGATTCCATTAGTAACATTTTCTAATAGGTATTTTCATCTTTCCAGCAACCATAGCACCCTGGCATCCAATCCCATTAGATCTTAGAAGCTAAGCAGTGTTGGGCTTGGTTAGTCCTTGCATGGGACCCCCCCTGGGAATACTGGGTTCTGTAGGCTTCGGAGAAGACATAGCACCCCACTCCAGAAACAACCAGCCATTAAAAACTCTATGAATAGCAGAGAATTACTGACAATAGTGTCAGGCATGGCACAGTGTCGGGCAATGTTTCATCTGTTGTACGCAGGGTTGCTATGAGTCAGACTGACTGGACAACACTAAACAATATTTTCTTCTTATCTGTACCTTTCTTCTCCAAAGTTCTAACTTATCCCCTCAAATTTTTCTTTTGTGAAAGTTTTCTTAAATTCTATAAGCTGCATTACTCTTACCTTTATAAAAAGTAAAATTTTGTAATATTTGACAATTTGAGGTTGAAGGGGTGAAGGATTTCCTTCAGTGCATAGGTAGCCCCTGGCACAGATAAACCACTTCAGTTCTACATATAAGTATGCATACATTTTACTCATGATTCATTCAGAAAATTTTACTCAGCATCTTCTAAGGGAAAGGGAATTTTTCACAGCACAAAAGTAGAGAAAAGGAAAAAAAGCTCTTAGTTATACAGAATACATCATCTAGTTGGAGATTCCAACAAATGAAAAAGAAATTACCACATAGAATCATAAAGTCTATGTTAAGAAAAGGAAAATGATTTACCACGATATAATGGATATGAAAATCTTCTAAGGAGATTAAACATCTAGTAATTATCATTCTGACATCAATCACAAATTTTCCAAAGATTCTTTTCATTTTAAAAGGCAAATTCTTTTTGTTTCTCTCATAAAGTTAAAGCTCACTGTTTATGGGGTTAGTCTCAGTTATCTTTGTATGTATCTTCTCCACCTTCTCTTGTGCAATTAAATACTTTCCCATCCACTTAGTTTATAATCCTGGACTTTACTATCCTTCACCTTCTTCCCTCTTTATTTTAAATGACTTATTAAATTAAATGCTGAGCTTCTTAGCAGAGTTTAGGGTGAAGTCTCAATTCCCAGAATTAGGATTGGCCCCCACATGATTGTCAGTTTGTAATGCTGTGGGGGCTTATGTAGTGTGATGCTGAAAACTATGCCACTGTTATTTCAGAAACTAGCAAAGTCACCCATGGTGAAGAGGTTTCAGCTAAGCTTTCAGACTAAAGGAAACTAGGGAGAAGGACTCAGCTGCCCGCTCCTGAAACAATTAGCTATTGAAAACCCTTTGAATAGCAGAGTTGTTGTTGTTGTTAGGCATCATCCAGTCAGGTCCAATTCATAGCTACCCTATATATATCAGAACAAAACACTACCCACCACTGTGACATAACCAGCCCTATGTCAGTGCTTCTCTGCTATTCACAGGGTTTTTAATGATTGTTTCAGGATTGTTTTGGGAGTGAGCTGCCAAGTCCTTCTCCTATATTTTCATGGTCCTGGGGATCTAACCCAGGGCTTCAGAAAGCACAGAGCAGCACTCTACCAAGTGAGTAAACCCCAGCCCTGTTATGAAAATGGATATGTAAAATGGATGTCTCAGTTAGGGTATTAACAGCAACAACAAAAAACTATTCACAAAAGAACATAATCCCTATAAATGTATGCCTATTTGATAATTTACCCATGTCAGATCATAACAGCATAAATCAGGAAGAATTTTCCAGATTTCTTTCTTTTCCTTGTTTGAATTAATCCTTAAATAAAGTATAGACAAGCAAAATACAGAAAACATTTACAGATGATGCTTTACTAGTAATTGAAAGTTTTCACTTTATAAATGTTTACCATTTTTTACAAATATATCTTAATAAGGAAATTTTTATAATATGTGCCCTAATTGATGTGACTGAAATCATACAATATAGAGCATCATAAGACTCTAAGTGAAAACTAAAAATAATAGTGAGAAATAGCTAATGTATTCCTAATTCAAGAGAAGATAGTAATTGTTTATTTTAAAAATACACTGGTGAGATGTACTCTGGAGTTGGATATAGACTGTTAGAGAAGGAATTAAAGATCAACTGTGGTTGGGAACTGAAAAACATGGAAGAGATGGAGTATAATTGACTAAGATGGCCAACTCTGGAAGCTTAGATATTAACAAGACAAATATGAATCTAATATCCCTACCAAAATAGTGTATTTTAGGGGTGTAGTAAATGTGCAGCCTAATTAGCATCATTGAGAATTTAGAACACGATCTTATAGAATTTAAGACCACAGAGGCCAGGTTTGGTGGCTCCTGCCTGTTATTCCAGTAACTCTGGAGGCAGAGGCAGGAGGATCACAAGTTCAAGGCCATAGGCAGCCTGTGTAACTTAGGGAGACCCTGTCTCAATATAAAAGAGTGAAATATGGGTTGACAGTGTGGCTCAGTGGTAGAGTCCTTGCAAACCATGTGTGAGGCACTAGTTTTAATCCCCTAGTACCATGAGAGAGGGAGAGAGAGAGAGAGAGAGAGGAAGAGAAACACGAAGACTGTGGAACTTGGAATTATATAGATTTAATAGTTTTGGAGTCAGACAGACATTCTTAAAAGTTATATTACCTGCTCCCATTAGCTTTACCACCAAAACTTTAATTTCCATAGTTAGAAAAAAAGGATGATATCTCAGATTCAAAGTGTTATTTAAGAACTTAGATAATTCATGACAATTTACTACAAAACAATATAAATTAAATATGTAAAATGTTGTTGTTAGGTGCCATCAAGTCTGGTCTGACTCATAGTGACCCTGTGTATGACAGATCAAAATACTCCCGCACACTGTTCCATGACCAGCATTATGTCAGGGCTTCCCTGCTATTCATAGGGTTTTCAATGGAGGATTGTTTCAGGAGTGGGTGGCCAGGTCCTTCTCTGCAGAAGTCCGGCTGCAGCCGAGGATCCAGGGGTCCCCGAAGGCGGGTGAGGAGTGGGCGATGGGAGACAGAGACACAAGGAACTCATCTTCCCCATATCCGGACCTTGTCAGATAATATGGTTAGAAATGGCCGTGGCACTTCTCCCTAGCCTGCAGCACCTGATATTCCCAGGCGGTCTCCCATCCAATGACTAGGCAGGCCAGACACTGTTTAGTTTCCAAGATCAGGCGGTATTGGATGCCAGGGCACTACAGCTGCAGACATATAAAATGTATTTACTCTCTAATTTTCTCTGATCACATGATTGACATTATTAATTTGATTATGTTCAGGGAGTTCAGGTAATGTTTCATAATAATTCCTAGTAGTTTAGCTCATGACAGTGCCACAGTGAAGCTATGTTTAAGTTTTCCTCTATAACTACTATCTTACTCATCATACCACACTGCCTCCATAGGTGGTTGTGCCATAAGTAGATTAATAAATGCCATTGATTATATCTCATTGCACATTTACCAGTTCTACAATAAAAGTCTCACAATAGAAGACCCAAAATAAAATCTTTCTTATATTGGTTCCCTTTTCAGACAAATGCAGTAAGAAACAGACTAATAACAATCATACCTAATATAAAAAATCAACCATATTACTAGTCAGACAAGGATAGATTTATGATTATCCATGAATAAATGACTCATCAATTTTGTCAGTATGGATGTTTTTCAAAAGTGCCACTTTCATCTTATTTATGCTTAGGGGAAATGTAGATAATTATAAAAGATTTGTGTCTTTAATTCTGAATTCATACATAATCACTTTGTGTTAATTTGTGTTTAAGAATGATTTATACAATAAATTTAAATATTTTATCTGGCTTCCCAGAATAAGAAGACAGATAAAAATATTATCAGTTACCAAATAATCGATAATGGTTTATATGTATATGTTTTCATTAATTGAGACCTAATTAGTGATGATAGGTAAGTCCAGACTGTTATACCCTGTAAAAAAAAGTCATTAAGATAATTATTCAGAATACACAGGACTAATTTTCAAAAACTATTCACAGAAAAATCAACTGTTCAGAGAATTTCAAGGGAAGTTAGAACTAATTTGATATGTATGATATATACATGCATGTATATACATATGTTTAAATTTGCATTCAGATTTCCTGCATGTGAAGTCAAACATAAGAGTAATAAGTTTAAGAGACCTGCAAGATCTTTTCAATGAACAAATATAACTATTAAGTAGGTAATTCTTGATTTCTCCCACCATACTTTGGTCTATTTATAATAATGAATGAAAAACTGCCAGTCAAACATCAATTGCCTTCCTTTCCAGTTTGTCTTTTTCTTTTCTAGAAAAGCCTGTGGGAAATTAGGAAGATATTGATTTTCATCCGGAAATATAAAAAAAATAAATTTCTGAATTAAGCCTCCTAATCTAGTAATTGATATTAAATTGTTGTCTTTGAGAGACTTTGAGTCAAATTTAATTATACCAGACAGTATCACAATA
>VMDO01008919.1:0-80505 GCA_007922755.1 Pedetes capensis
GCGGGGAAAAGGGAACACTTTTACATTGTTGGTGGAGCTGTAAATTGGTGCAACCACTATGGAAATCAATATGGAGGTACCTCAAAAAACTAAAAATAGATCTACCATATGACCCAGCTATACCACTATTGGGAATTTACCCAAAGGGAGATGGGTCATCATACCACAGAGACACCTGCATCTCCATGTTCAATGCAGCACTTTTCACAATAGCAAAGATATGAAATCAACCAAAGTGCCCTTCAACAGAAGAATGGATAAAAAACTATGGTACATATACACAATGGAATACTATTCGGCAATCAAGAAAAATGAAATAGGGTCATTTGCAGCAAAATGGATGGAATTAGAGAAAATTATTTTAAGTGAATGAACACAAGCTCAGAAAGAGAAACACAACATGTTCTCACTCATATGTGGGAGCTGAATCAAAATTATAAGAAGGAAAAATCCTATTCAAAGGTCAGATCAAAATAAAACAAAACAAAACAAAAAAAGCTAAGAATGGTGTCAATAGAAATGGTCTAGAAAATGTATACAATTGTTCTGACAAGATAAAAACAAAGTTCACTACAGGAAAAGTTTCTATCTTAAAAAGAACTTGAACCCAAGGACATATAGAAAAATATTACCAAGTAAATGATAGAGAAGACTTAGATGGGGAGGGCGGCGGGGGGGGGGGGGAAGCATACAAGAGGGTAAGGGGGAACCTATATGAATAACGTACATCAAAATGCACATATGGAAATGTCCCAAAGAAAAGCATGTCAGAATGAATCACATTAAGGTGTACTTTAAACATTTCCAATTAAAATAATAATAATAATGCAAAAAAAGAAAAAAGAAAAAAAAAAGAAGTGCAACCAGAGTGCTCCTTGGAAGCAACAATGGTTAGACTGTGTCTTATGTATTGTGGACGTGTTGTTTTAAGGGACCAATCACTGGAGAAGGACATCATGTCTGGGAGAGTGACAGGTAAATGAAAACAAGGAAGACCCTCAACTAGACAGATTGACACAGGGTCTGCAAAAATGGGATTAAACATAAAAAAGATCACGTGCCTGGCACCAGGTCAGAGAGTGTTTCATTCTGTTATACACATGGTAGCTATGAGCTGGACCTAACTCGATGGCATTTAATAATAAAAGTCTACAACTTTTGATCCTCCTGCTTCAGCCTCCCAGAGTGCTGGGATTACAGGTGTGCACAAGCATGCTGGCTAAAGAAAGCTCTTCTTCTAGAAGTATATTAGCTTATAAAACACAATCCCAGCTACTATGGAGGCTGAGACCAGAGGATCACAAGTTCAAGGCCACCCTGGACAATTCAGTGAGACCCTTTCTCAAAATAAAGAAAGGCTAGTGGTGTAGCTCAGTGGTAGAGCACTTGCCTAGCATGTGCAAGGCCCTGGGCTCAATTCTCAGCACTTAAGGAAAAAAAACACCCCAGAATGACAGAAGTAGAAAGTTGCAGTTGGACATGGTGGCATACAACTGTAATTGGATCAACACAGGAGGCCAAGTGAGGTAGATCACAAGTTCGAGGCCAGAGGAAGCTAGCATAACTTAGTGCTCAAAATAAAAACTAAAATTGGGCTGAGAGTGCAGCCCAGTGGCAGAGCACTTGCAAAGTATGTGTGAGGCCCTGGGTTCAACTCCCAAATATCATACACACACACACAAAAAAAAAAGTGTAGAAAGATACCATTTTTCTACCTCCAATGTAATAACTGATTCTGATAAGGATTATCAATGGATGCTAAAGTCTTTAGGCAAATGATGTGTAAAAGGACATTGGCATGTACCAAATACCCCTACAAGTTATTTACTATTCTACAAAGAAAATTATACCTTTTAATGATGAGAAGTGGCAATCATTCATTACTTTATCCAAGGGATGCACAAAAGAGTAGAACAACCTAGCTCTACATATCCTCCAATGTGATGTAGTATGAAACAAACATTATCACTGAAATATTTTGCAAAAAAAAAAAGTTATATGACACTATAAACTACTCTTGAGTATATACCCAAAAGAATCTAAGTCAACACATCATAGAGATACCTACTCATTCATGTTTATTGAGGCACTATTCACAATAGCCAAAATACCCAACCAACCTAGATGTCCATCAACACTTGAACGGATAAAGAAAATATGGCATATATACAGGATGGAGTTTTCCTCCATCATAAAAAAGAACATTATGATGTCATTTTCAGGAAAATGGATGGAACTGGAGAACATTATTTTAAGTGAAATAAGCTAGACCCAGAAAGACAAATATCATGTTTCACTCATATGTGAATACTAGATTTTACTACTATACATTAGTTATTTCAAAATATATATGTCAAGATAGAAGGGGGACTATTTGGTGTGAGAAAAGGGACTGAAAAGGAGGAGGAGGGAATAAAGAAAGTGTAATTGGGGAAAGAAAGACAAATATCACATGTTTTCTCTCATCGGCAAAATACATATATGTATGTACATGCATACACATACACAAAACATGCAAGCAGAAGGGGACTATTTGTGGAAAAGGAGATCAGCAGTGGGGGGACATGAGAGGGTAATGGCAGGGTGAACATTAGCAATAAAGAATGTTATATAGGGAAATGTCAAAATGAAACCCATTAATTTGTAACTAAAAAACTACTAATTAAAAAATTCAGAGTGGGAGTGGTGGCACATGCCTATAATCCCAGAGACTCAGGAGGCAGGAGGATTGCAAGTTTGAGGGTTGTTGTTAGGTGCCGTCAAGTTGGCATCCGACTCATAGCGACCCTCATAGGGTTTTCAATGGCTGACTATTTCTAGATTGCCTTGGGAGTGGATTGCCAGGCCCTTCTCCCATTTTTGCGGTGCTGGGAATAGAACTCGGGACCTCAGAGACTGCAGCGCAGCACTCTACCCACTGAGCCAAATCCCAGCAGTTTGAGGGTAGCAGCCTGTAAATCATAGATAGAACCTGCCTCAAGACAAAAAAAAAAAAAAAAAAAAAAAAAAAAAAAAAAAAAAAAAAATGGATGCAGTGGCTCACACCTGTAATCTCAACGACTGGGGAAATAAGAGGCCAAAGGCAGCCTACATAACTTATCAAGACCCTGACTCAAAGTACAAATAGCCAGGCTCAGTGGCACACACCTGTAATCCCAGCGACTCTGTAATCCCAGAGACTCAGGAGGCAGAGGCAAAAGGATCGCCAATTCGAGTCTGTGTAATTTAACGAGACCCTATCTCAAAAGTAAAAAAATAAATAAATAAATAAAAAATGGACTGGGGGTGCAGCTCAGTGGTACAGCACTTGCAAAAGCATGCAAGTGCAAGACCCTGGGTTCAAACCCCAGTACCACAAAAAAGAAAGAAAGAAAGAAATGGCTTGCAGGTGTGGCTCAGTGGTAGAGCCCTTACAAGAAGTTGCAAGAAGCAAGTGTGAGGCCCTGGAATTAACCCCCTAGTAACGCAAAAAAAAAAAAAAAAAACAAAAACAGGGTGGGGTGGGGATGTTTTGGCACTCAGAAGGCTAAGGCAGGAGGATGGAGAGTTTGAGGCTAGCCTGGGATGCATCAACTTCCAGGCCAGCCTGAGCTACATGGCAAGACCCTATCACCCAAAAAAATAAAATAAAATAATTAGTGGCTGTGTTTTCCTGGTAATATGGAATATAAAATACAGGGGAAATGACCGTATCTAATCTACATAACAATTCAGTTAATAGAACCAGGCATGGTGGCTTACACCTGTAATCACAGCAACTTGGGAGGCAGAGAGAGGAGGATCACAGGTTCGAGGCCAGAGACAGCCTGTATACCTTAGCAAAACTCCGTCTCAAGATAAAAAAAATCTAAAAATAGGCTGAGGGTGCAGCTTTGTAGTAGAGCACTTGCAAAGTGTGTGCAAGGCCCTGGGTTCAACCCACAAGTACTGAAAAAAAAAAAAAATCCAATTATAATTTCTCATTCTGCCTACATGGAAACCGAGCCTAGAGGTAAAGTAACCAGGAAAACTCAGCTATTAACTGGAACATTAGAGGCTTTACTCCAGAGCAACTCACTGTAAATTACAAGCATTTGTCACTACCAGATAATGGTTTTAAAACTCTGGTGCATAAACCATAATCTTAAATTCAGAATCTGGGGTACCAATTTGCTATTTACATTTGGAAAGGCAACAACAAAAATACATTGGGAAAGGCAATCCAATCAAGGCACAAACTTATCAGAGCATGAGATAAGGATATCAGACTGAGTAAGTTGCCTACACCCAAAGGACATAGCCAATCAACCTTCAAAACTGATATTAAGGCATGATATACTACTCCCCAGATTCCACTTATGTTTAAATGTTCACCGAAATTTTATTCCTGGCTCCTGCCTCCTCTTTTCTGAGACCCTATCCTCCTTCCTAAGACAGAGCAGAGCCCAACTTCTTTAAGACCAGACCAACACTTTAAGCCAACACTGGACTCTGTCTCCAGACAACACCAAAAGCAGGCAGGGTAGCATTCTAGTTAGTGCCTGAAATAAAGTTCGCTAAATTAAAAAATTAATAAATGAAGCTAGGTGTGGTAGCACACACCTGTAATCCTAGCACCCAGGAGTCTGAGGCACGAGAATCCTAAATTCAAGGGCTACCCAGCGAGACTCTGTCTCTAAATAAAGAATAAATAAATACACAAAATTGGAAGCAAACATTTCTACAAAGCCTAAGTGGCAATCTGAAATGTAGTTTATGTCCTTAAAAGAACAGGTAGTGTAACAACAGTATGCTATATTGACTGAAAAAACAGTATATAAAAATCCTGTGAAGGTAAGTATGATGGCATATACCTCTAATCCCAGCAATTTAGGAAGCTGAGGCAGGAGGATCCAAGGCTCAAGGCCAGAGGCAGCCTGCACAATTTATGGAGACTCTGTTTTAAAAAATTTTAAAAGACAGCCGGGAGCGATAGCACATGCCTGTAATCCCAGCAGTTTGGGAGGCGGAGACAGGAGGATCGGAAGTTTGAGACCAGAGGCTGTCTGCGTAATTTAGGGAGACCCTGTCTCAAAAAGTAAAAAAAAAAAAAAAAAAAAAAAAAAAAGGGCAGGGGGTGCAGCTCAGTGGTCCAGCAATTGCAATGTGTACAAGCGCGAGGCCCTGGGTTCAACCTCCAGTACCGGGTGTGGGGGGGCGGATTTATAAAGAGAGTACCTCAATAGTAAAGCACTTGCCTAGCCTCAGGCTCAAACCTGAACTACACAGAGAGATCCTCCCTTAAATTAATTAATTAAATTGAAATTAAAATCCTATGAAAACAAAATTTAAAAAGTTCTATGTACACACTGATTATGACTATTTTTATATAAACAATTACCAAAAAGACTATCTTGTCAGGTGGATGGTATTACAAGTAACTTTTTCCTATTTTAGAATATATATTGCTAGTCTACTTGACAAAAACAGGATATAAGCATAAATAAAATCAAAATAATTGACTACACTGGGTGTGTTTGGTACAACCCTATAATCCCAGCACTCAACCTGCTGAGGCAAGAGGATTGAGAATTCAAGGCCAGCCTGGGTTACACAGCAAGTTCCAGGCCAGCCTGCCAGCCTGGAGTACATAGTGAAACCCTGACTTTAAAAAAAAAAAAAAAAAAAAAAAACTGACTCAGGCTAGGGGTGTGGCTCAGTGGTAGAGCATATGCTTAACATGCACAAGGCACTGAGTTCAATCTCTAGCACCAAAACACAATGATAATAACTCAGGAGTCTAAAATCTATTTTCAGATGGAAACAAATATAAGAGATCAAAAATCAGAAGTATAACAAACATGAATATCAAAATCCCAAATTAGATATTAGCAAAGTGAATCTAGTAATTTAACATATAAATGACCTAATAGGGTTTATCCAGGAATACAAGCAAGAATTATTCAACATTGGAGCCGGGCGCAGTGGCACACGCCTGTAATCCCGGCAGCTTGGGAGGCAGAGGTGGGAGGATCACAGGTTCGAGACCAGAGCCAGTCTGTGTAATTTAGCGAGACCCTGTCTCAAAAAGTAAAAAAAAAAAAAAAAAAAAAAAAAAGGGCTGGGGGTGCAGCTCAGTGGTCCAGCACTTGCAGAGAATGCAGGAGCAAGGCCCTGGGTTCAACACCCAGTACTACCAAAAAAAAAAAAAAAAAGCTTAAAAAAAAGTGTAAAAAAAAAAAAAAGGGTGGGGGTACAGCTCAGTGGTCCAGCACTTACAAAGTATGCAAGCGCAAGGCCAAGAGTTCAACCCCCAGTACTAGGAAAAAAAAAAAAAAAGAATTATTCAACACTGGAAAATCTATTCATGTTTCATGCTATATTAATAAAAGAGAAAAAAATCCATAGTCAATTAGTTATGTGACCAGAAACCATTAAGTAAATCAGCATTCATTCACACTATTAAACACTTCCAGCAAACAAGGAATAGACAAGACTTTCTTTAGTCTGATTAAACACACCTACACTAAACACCTCAGTTGTTAGGTCTGGTCAAGTCAGATCCAACTCATAGCAACCCTATGTACAACAGATGAAACACTCCCAACACTGTGCCATGCCCACCACTGTTGTTAGGACCCGGCAACCCATTCTCCCCACCACCCACCACCACCCACCCCACCAACAAAAAAACAATCACCCATTGAAAACCCTATGAATAGCAGAGAAGTACTAACCATACTATATGGCCTGTTGTTCATAGGGTTGCTATGAGTCGGACACCTACTCAATAGCACCTAACAGCAACAACACTAAACAAACACCCTTCTTAGTGGTGACCTGAGATGATGTTGTTAGACGTTGTGGAGTTGTGTCTGACTCACAGCGACCCTTATGGGGTTTTCAATGGCTGGTTGTTTCAGGATTGCCTCGGGAGTGGATTGCCAAATCCTTCTCCTGTTTTTGTTGTGCTGGGAATCTAACTCTGGACCTCAGAGACTGCAGAGTGCTCTACCAACTGAGCTAAATCCCAGCCTGACCTCAGATGTAGTCCTGTTAAAATCAAATAAGAGTCAGGCTTGGTGGCACATACCTGTAATGTCAATACTCAGGAGGCTGAGGAAAAAGGATGGGGAGTTCAAGGCCAGCCTGAGCTACATAGCAAGATTCTACCTCAAAAGAACAAAATAAAATCAAACAAGCAGTATATAGTGGCACATGCCTGTAATCCCAGGTATTTGGGAGGCTGAGGCAGGAGGATAACAAATTTGAGGCTGGAGACACCCTGCACAACTTATCAAAATCCTGTCTCCAAAAAGTAAACAAATAAATAAATAAATATGGGCTAGAGGCGCAGCTCAGTAATAGAGCACTTGCCTAGCATGTCTGAAGCCTAGGTTCAACCACCAATACTGAAAAAGAAAACAAAGCAACAACACATAGAAGGCCACTATTATCACCACCATTTATCACCACATTGGTGTGGTGGTCCTGGTTAACAAACAGAATAAAAAAAGTTTGAGGACAGCCTTTAGTTGTTAGGTGCTGTCGAGTCAGTATCTGACTCATAGCGACTCTCATAGGGCTTTCAATGGCTGACTGTTTCGGGATTGTTTTGGGAGTGGGTTGCCAGGTCCTTCTCCCATTTTAGCAGTGCTGGGAATCGAACTCGGGACCTCAGAGACTGCAACGCAGCGCTCTACCAACTGAGCTAAATCCCAGCTTGAGGACAGCCTGGGCAACATAAAAAGACTACATTAAAAAAAAAAAAAAAAAAAAAAAAAACCTCACAACCTGCCAGGTACAATTGTGGATGCCTATAATCCCAGCGCCTCAGAAAGTGACGCAAATTCAAAGCCAGAGGCAGCCTGTATAACTTGTGAGACCCTGTCTCAAGATAAAAATAAAAATAAAGAAGGAACTAGGGGCTACCTCAAGATAAAAAAAATAATTAAAGTTTAAAAGTGGGAGAGCACTCTTACAAAAGTTCGTGGAAGGCCCAGTCCCACCAAAAAAAAAAAAAAAAAAAAGAATTTTGTGCTGTTCAGAATCAAGGAGACCTAAAAAATATAATAAGATAAAGGATTTGAACATGAAAATCAAACCTTAAAACTTTTAGAATATAGAAATTTTTTTTAACAATACCAGAGATTGAACCCAAGGTCCTTGCATATACGAGGCAAGCACTCTATCATTAAGCTACATCCCCAGTCAAGAATATTTTTTAACTGCCCAATATGGAAAAATTTCATACAAAAGTCACAAAAAGCATAAATTCTAAAGTCTGTTGATGTTTCTTAAATCTAAGTTTTTAAGCTTATATACAATGAAAGATGTCGCTGTTGTTGTTAAGTGCGACCCTCATAGGGTTTTCAACGGCTGATTGTTTCGGGATTGCCTTGGGAGTGGATTGCCAGGTCCTTCTCCCATTTTTGCGGTTCTGGGAATCAAACTCAGGACCTCAGAGACTGCAGCGCAGCGCTCTACCAACTGAGCTAAATCCCAGCCCCACATTGAAAGATACCGTAAACAAATTGAAAGGACAAGCCACAGATTTCTGCAATACAAACTGATAAAAAATTGGTATCCCCCAGTACCAAAGAAAAAATGCGAATCCGTAATACATTTCTGAAACATTTATTAATTACTAAAATAATCCAACAGGAAAATAGCCAGAGCAAATCAAAAGACACAAATATAGCTGGGCGTGGTGGTGCACGCCTGTAATCCCAGTGGCTTGGGAGGCAGAGCCAGGAGGATCACAAGTTTGAGACCAGAGGAAGTCTGCGTAACTTAGAGAGACCCTGTCTCAAAAGTAAAGAAAAGAATAAAAATGGGCTGGGGTGCAGCTCAGTGGTCCAGCACTTGCATAGCATGCAAACGCGAGGCCCTGGGTTCAACCCCTAGTATTGCAAAAAAAAAAAGAAAAAGAAAAGAAAGAAAAGACACAAATATAAAAAGATGCTCAACCTCACTAGAAATAAAGGCAATAATGAGTAAAATAATATAATGTCATAGCCAAGGGCCTAGGGATGTAGCTCAGTGGTAGAGCAATTGCTTAGCATGTATGAAGCCTAAGGTTCAATCCTCAATACTATCTATCCATCAATCAATCTACCTTAGCAACAGATGGGCAAAACAAGAAAGTCTGTCAAAGGTGGGCATGGCCACAAACACCTATAATCCCAGTGACTTGGGAGGCAGAGGCAGGATGATCATGAGTTCAAAGCCAGAGGCAGCCTGCATAATTTGGTAAGACCCTGTCTCAAGATAAAAAATAAAAAAGGGGGTGGGGTTGCAGCTCAGTGGTAGGGCACTTACAAAAGATGTGGGAGGCCCTGTTTTCAACTCCCAAGTACCAAAAAAGAAAGTCTGTCAAAACCAAAGATTGATAAGAATATGGAAAACCAGACAGGTATTTCTTTTTTCAGTCACTGGTGGGAGTATAAATTATATGTATTCGGGAAAACAACTCGCCAGTTTCTAGTAAAAATGAAAATGTGTGTATCATACATTCAACAAATTTACAGGCTTATTAACCTGTAGCTCACTGGTATGTTGTAGGCAAATTAATGCATTTTGACCAGCATTTGTGTTGGGTGTGTGTAAAGAAAATAGACAAGAGTATGGATGTCATCTAGTAGTACTGTACTTAGCGAGCACACACAAGGCCCTGGATTTGATCCAGCACTGGAAAGAGAAAAGAAAGAAAAAAGAAAAGAAGAGAGGAGAAGAGAAGCGAAGCAAAGCAAAGAGAAGAGGGGAGGGGAGAGGTGGGAGGGGAGGGGAGAGAAAAAGAAAAAGAAAAAGAAAGAAAAAGGAGGGGGAGGGGAAGAGAAAGGGGGAAAGGAAGAGAGGGAGGGAGGAAGAAAGGAAGAAGAAAAAGATTGCATATAAGCATATATTAAGGTCAAGTACTGTTTCATAAAACTTGTGCTTCAATTAAATTTATAAGTGAATGTATACAGGCAGAAACCACACTAGATTTAAAATTATTTTATTTGTTGTTATTGTTGTTTTGTGGTACTGGGGATCAAACCAAGGGCCTCACACAGGATAGGCAAGCACTCTACCACTGTACTATACCACAGCCCCAACCTAAAATATTTTTCTTTTTTTTCCCACTGATTAAATTCCCACATTTTTATTAGATTGTATAAGGACATTAAAACAGGAGTAAAATGAAAAGTGCAGTGCTCAGTTCACTAAAGATCAGTAACTCAATCTGGCATTTATTTCTAATGGCCAATAACACTTATAAAATATTTTTCTTAATATAGGTTGTGGTCGCGCTGGGCGCAGTGGCGCACGCCTATAATCCCAGCAGCTTGGGAGGTGGAGGCAGGAGGATCGCAGGTTCGAGAACAGAGACAGTCTGCATAACTTAGAGACCCTGTCTCAAAACGTAAAAAAATAGGCCAGGGGTGCAGCTCAGTGGTCCAGGACTTGCAAAGCATGCTGGCATAAGGCCCTGGGTTCAACCCCCAGTACTATGCAAAAAAAAAAAACGTGTGTGTGTGTGTGTGTGTGTGTGTGTGTGTGTGTATGTTGTAGTCCAAAAAGTTTGAAAGCCACTACCTAAGAAATATTCTTGTATAGGTGTACAAAGAGATGTTTACAGGAATGTTCACAGTAGCACTGTGTTTGTTGTTGTTGTGGTTAGGTGCCGTCGAGTCAGTATCCGACTCATAGCGACCCTCATAGGGTTTTCAATGGCTGACTGTTTTCGGGATTGCCTTGGGAGTGGATTGCTAGGTCCTTCTCCCATTTTTGTGGTGCTGGGAATCGAACTCTGGACCTCAGAGACTGCAGCGCTAAATCCCAGCCCCTGTAGCACTGTGTAGTAAGTGAAAAACTGAATCTAAATGTCCATCAAGAAGGGACTGGATAAACACAACGTGATATAGTCACACGACAGAACTCTATATAGAATTTGGATCAACAATTTATCATGTAGGTAAATCACAAAAACATGTTGGATATAAAAGGGAAGTTACAGAAAAGAAACAAGCAGTCTGATACCACTTATATGAGGTGGTGGTTTTTCGTCCCACCAGTACTGGAGGACAGAACCCAGGGCTTTGTACATGCTAGGCAAGCACTCCACCACTGACCTGCACCCCTTGCCCCTTTTTAATTCTTTTTTATTTTGAGACAAAGTCTTGCTAAGTTGCTCAGGCCACCTCTGGTCTCAAACCTGTCATCCTCCTGTCTGAGCCTCGAGAGTCGATGGGATTTTAGGCATGCACCATGGTACCTAGCTGAACTTTCTTTTTTTTAAACCTAAAATGATGCCAGGCTTGGTGGCTCATGACTGTAACACCAGCACTCAGGAGGCTGAGGCATAAGAACCATACATTCAAGGTCAACCTGGACTACTTAGCAAGACTGTCTCAAATGTCCCCCCAAAAAGAAAAGATTCTATTACCAATAGATAGATAGACAAACAGATAATAATAAAATGGTAAAAACATGAACTGAAAGGGTATTATCAACTTCAAGATGTTGGCTGCCCCTGAGGATGTAGGATGGGAATTGGAAAGGATATAAAAGATACTTCTATTGTATCAGTTTTTTTTTAATTTCATTTTATTGTCATTATTATTATTATTAGGTATTTTTGTTGTTATTGTTTGGGGTTTTTTGAGACAAGGTCTTGCCGTGTAGCCCAGACAGACCTGGAACACACTATGTATGCCATGTTGGTTTGAACTCACCGTGATCTTCCTGCCTCACCCTCCTGAGTGCTGGGATTACAGGCACACCCCAGCCCTTGGTTTTTATTTTAAAGAACAGAAATCAGGACTAGCACGGTGGCGCATGCCTGTAATCCCAGCAATTTGGAAGGTGAAGGTAGGAGGAACACAGGTTCAAGGCCAGAGGCAGCCAGCATAATTTAGTGAAACCCTATCTCAAGATAAAAAATTTAAAAATGGGCTGAGAGTGCAGTTCTGTACTAGAGTGCTTGCAAAGTGTGTGCAAAGCCCTTGGGTTGAACCCACAAATACTGCAATTAAAACAAGAAAGAAAAAAAAAAAAAGGAAAGGAATGGAATCAGCCAGGCATGGTGGCATATGCTGCAATCCCGGCATTCTTGCTGAAGCAAGAGGATCAAGTCTGGGGCCAGCTTAGGCTAAATGAGACCCTGTCTCAAAAAGAAAGTCAAATTAAACAAAAATATTAATATTTATTAATTCTAAGTGACAAGTACAGATTATTTTATGATTACTTATACTTTACCTTTTCTGTATGTTAATTTTTTCCAAATTAAAATAAAAACTATCTTCCCTTGATTCCCTAATACTAAAAGCAGCTTTAAAAAACTGTAAAACCAAAAACAGAAATAATTACAGATAATGCAAAACAGCCTAAAAACAACTGTTTAGTGTCTCTAATTCTGTACACATTCGGTATGTATGTTAACTATCACAACTACATTTTCTTTTTTGTTTCTATCACTCGTTTGTGTACGTGTGCGTGTGAGGTGTTAGGGATTGAACCCAGGGCCTCATGCATGCCAGGCAAGTACTCTACCACCGAGCTGCATCTCCAGCCCCCAGTGTCTCTAATTGTAATAGGAGAGACAGTTTTCCAATCCAGTCACTTCCACCACTCTCTTTCTACACCCCAGGAACTGACCAATCTGTCTATTTTGAGATAAGCTCCACAAGGGCTAAGAGCTTCCTCATAAAGACACAAAAGGTTTGTGTTCAGAAACCACCACATGTACCTTCTGCACTACTGACCAAATTCTGAGATGTCCTCAACCACAACAATCTTCTTAGTTTTTAGGACCTCTCCCTACATATTCTATTATTTGATTCTCAGAATAATCCTTGGAGGTCAGTATTACCAGTCTCACATTTATAGATGAAATCAATGCATGAAATGACTACCTACTAGCCAGGGGTCAAGAGTCAGTAACACACTGGGAACCACAGCCCCTCAGCTTCTGAATTGAATTGTCCTGATACAGCCCCATGTAATGAAAACATTTCAGCCACACCAAACCACACCCAGAAAACAGGAGGGACTATGCACAACACAGGAGCTGTTTTAACCCCCTTTCTTTATTTCTATGCCTGATCTTTCTTTCCACTCTTCTTCCAGACAGGCAGCCAAGAGCAAGAAAGCTGCCACTATTAACTCTTCCCTTCCCTGTGGCCATTCATGCTTCTTTATCTCATAAATCCTTCAGATAAGCAGGCAAAAAGAGGAGCAAGTATCACAATAAATCACAGGACAGCACCCCCTGACGCGGCACTCCCTATACCAAAGAGAAAGGACATTCCAAACCTAGGTATCCTCGCATCTCCCAAGAGTCAAGGAGAGGAAAACACCACAGAAAAGCCTACGCTACCACTCTTTATCACAACTGGCAAAAATCCTTTACTGAAGGGCTTTCATTAACAGAAAAATGTAAAAGTACCAGTTTTTTAAACGGTCCCGGGCTTCCAACTGGGCTCCCACTTCAAAGCTGATTCCTCGTCTGTTAGGTGGATGCTTTGTCATTTTCAGTCATCAACAGGGCTGCCTTTATTCTCCTGAAAAAGCCAATTAAATATTTATGAAACTTAGGCAAAGTCTGCCCAGAGTGTGTCATCACTCACTGCACATAAGAAACAAACACATTATTCAAAACATGAAGCTCCACGAAACCCTACCCTCCTAACACAGGTCTCTCTCCACTGGTTCCTCCTCTATTATGCCACATTCAGTGGTCTCTGGAAATGTGAGGGGACCCTCCCTTGGCCTGCTTACCAAGGACTCACCTATGAGTCAAAACACAATTGCTATCCTGGTTAAATTCAACCATTTGCTGATGGAGTCAACAAATATTTGCTTAGAGACTATTCAGGCAGTCAAGACCAAAAGAGACACATAGTTCCTGCCTTCAATTAGACTTCAGACAAAAACTTAACCAATAAACAGATATAATTGCAAACTGTAATTGTTATGAAGTTCACGTGTTACAAACGAAGCAAACAAAAGCTGACACACTAGTCAGATACGGTGGTATGAGGCTGTCATATCAACTACTTGGGTGGCTGAGGCAGGAGGATTGCTTGAGCCCAGCAATTTTAGGTCAGCCTAGGTAACATAAAAGCTGCAGCCAAACCACTGTGGCATCCAAGCCCATCAGATCTTGGAAGCTAAGCAGGGTCAGGCCTGGTCAGTACTTGGATGGTAGACTGCCTGGGAATACCAGGTGCTGTGGGCTTGGGAGAAGGTCCTGGCAACCGATTCCAGGGAAACAATAAGTCATTGAAAATCCTATGTATAGCAGAGAAGCACTACAATAGTGTTTCGTTCAAGAAATCAAAACATGCATTGCTTTGGGGAAAGGGGTTGCAAAAGACCTGTTTAAGGTATTGAAAAGTAAGATGTCACACTGAAGACGAAGGTGCACCTGATTCGTGCCATGGTATTTTCAGTCGCATCATATGATTGTGAAAGTTGGACATTGAACAAGGGAGACAGAAGAATTGATGTTTTTGAATTATGGTGCTGGAGACTATTATTGAATATACCATGGATTGCCAAAAGAACCAACAGATCTGTCCTAGAAGAAGTGCAACCAGATGCTCCTTGGAAGCAAGGATGGCTAGACTGCATCTTATATATTTTGGACATGTAGTCAGGAGGCACCAATCCTGAACAAGGATATCATGTTTCAGAGAATGGCAGGTAAACAAAAAAAAGGAAAACCCTCCACTAGATGGACTGACACAGAGTCTTCAACAATGGGCTTAAACATAAATAAGATCATGTGCCTGGCAAAGAACCAGGGAGTGTTTCATTCCGCTGTATATAGGGTCACTATGAGTCGGACTAGACTTGATGGCACCTAACAACAACAACAACAACAATAAGGTAACATGAGACCCCATTCCAACAAAACAAAAGCAAATAAGCAAAAAAAAAAAAAAAAAGTGCTGAAGACACCCTGACTCAAAATAAAAAATAAAAAAGAGGATGGGGATGCAACTTGGTAGAGTGCTTGCCTAGTATGCACAAGACCCTGGGTTCAGTACTAAGCACCACAAAAAAAAAAAAAAAAAAAAAAAAAAAAAAAAAAAAAAAAAAAAAAAAAAAAAAAAAAAAAAAAAAAAAAAAAAAAAAAAAAAAAAAAACGCTTAAAAATGGATAGCTGGCTCTACTTTTCTAAGGTTGGACAAGGAACGTTCTAGAGCTGGGGTGTAGTTCAGTAGTCTTAACATTTACCTAATGTGCAAGGGCCTTGGGATTCAATTCCCAGCACTGCAAAAAAATATTATAAAAGAAAAAAAAAGAAGAAAAAAAAGAAGACATAAAAGTTCTATTTGTACTTTCTTTAATCTATTTATATTTTCTACTTCTTAAATGCATTCTGACAATTTTTACTTTCCAAAGTAATCTTCCATTTTATCCAACTTTTAATTTTATTGGCACAGAACAATAGAACAACATATAGTATTTTCTCTGTGTATTTTATCTTATTTTATAGACAGGGTCTCACTTGCTTCATACCCTCAGGCTGCCCTTGAATTTGAGATCCTCCTGCCTCAGCTTTCCAATTGCTAGGATTATAGGAGCATGTCACCACACAAAACTCTAATATTTTAATTCTTTAATTGTCTTTAAATCTGAAGCCACCACTTAAATTTCACCAGTCACAATCTTGTGTGCTCTCTTCATTTATTTCCTTTGTGGGTTTTTTTGTTTGTTTGTTTTTGCTTTTGTTTTTTGTCTTTTGATACGGAGTCTCACAATGTAGCCCTGGCTGACCTGGAACTTCCTACATACACCAGGCTGGCCTTGAACTTACAGGATCCTCCTGCCTCTGCCTTCCCATCTGCTAGGATTGGACACATGTGCCTGCCATATCTGGCCTCATTTAGGTGTTTGTTTTTGTTTTTTGTTTGCAGTACTAGGGGGTTAAACCTAGCCCCTGGCACATAATTTGCAAGTGCTCAACCACTGAGCCGTAGCCCTGTGGCATCCGATCTCTCATATCTCAGAAGCTAAGCAGGATCAGCCCTGGTTAGTACGTGGATGGGAGACTGCCAGGGAACACCAGGTGCTGTAGGCTTGGGAGACAGATCAGGCAACCCACTCCCAAAAACCAATCCACCATTGAAAACCCTATGAACAGCAGAGAAGTACTGACAATAGTGCTTCACCTGTTGTACGTAGGGTCTCTATGAGTCGGATACCAAACTCAATGGCACCTAACAACAACAACAAACACTGAGCTGCACACCCAGCACCTTTTTAATTTTAAGACATGCTCTCTTCAAATTGTACAGGCTGCCTCTGGCCTTGAATTTGCAATCCTCCTGCCTCAGCATCCCAGGTCTGGCTCATTTAGTATTTTCTTTGTCAAGCCTCTGAATAGCAGGAATGATGACGCCTGACAGGCAGGCACTGTACCACTGAGATACATCTCCAGCCCTGGGAATGGCGATCATTTATGTTCAAAACTATATAGCAAAGCTAGTTTCCTTTTGAGAAAAAAGAATGTATTGGATTAGTCCATGAATAGGAAAAGTGGTCCACAAAAAAAAAAAGAGAGAGAGAGAGAGAGAGAGAGAGAGAAGAGAAGAGAAGAAAAGAAAAACAGTTCCTGTGAAGTCCCAAATGCAATCTGAGGGGCTAGTGGTGGTTCTGATGGAGTCATAGCCACTCAGTTCTCAGGGCACTAGAGAAGGCTACCAACTAACAGCAGGCTATCCCTAACTAACTCCTTCCTCCCTGTAACTCTGGATCTCAACAGCCTACACTGCCCAAGCAATGCCAGGTCACTGACAGAGTAATACCTCCCTCATAACAAGAACACCAACACTACAATGAATGAATATGGAAAAATCAAAGACTTGAGTCCTCCTTTCTCATGTGGAGCATCATCACTGCAAAGAATGAATGCGGAAGTCAGGTGTAGTGGTACATGTCTGTAACTCCAGCTTCTCAGGAGGCTGAAGCAGGAGGATCAGGAGTTGGAAGCCTGCCTGGGTTACATATCAAGTTCAAGGCCAGCCTGGGCAACTCGTGAAACCCCGTTTCAAAATAAAAATAAAAATAGGTTAGGGATGTAGCTCAGTCATACAGCACTTTCCTAGGAAACACAAGGGCCTGGGTTCACTCCTCAGTACAAAAAAATATATATATAGGCTGGGCACAGTGGTGCACAAGTGTAATTGCAGCACAAAAGAGGCAGAAGATCATGAATTCCAGGCTGATCTGGGCTACATAGTGAGGTCCTGTCTCAAAAAAACACAAAAAAACTATAATATGAATAATGAGCTACCCATTTAACAACCATCTCTGAAGGGCTGATATTAGGAAACACGGAAAGAAACAAAGGAAGCCAATCAAACTGAAAAAGGAATAGTTGATAGTTATAATTAAGGACACTACAACATATAAAGTGAAAGCTGTATTAGTAGGAGTACTTCAAGTATATGGATTCTGAGAACAGGAGTGTCAGAAGTTTGACTGGCTTTATTTAATGTTCTCAAGGAAAATGAGATATCAAATCTGACACATAAGTATAAGCCAATCAGCAAGAAAGTCTTCATTTAAGCCTGCCTAAAATGCCATATCAAATCATCTAACTTTTATATCTGGCTTCATGCATACCAAGTAATATTCTGATTGACTGTATGCCCTCCCAGATCACGTATATTAAAAGGTGATGCCTGGGCTATGGATATAGCTCAGTGGTAGAGCGTTTGCCTAGACTACAAGAAAGCCTGGGTTCAATTTCCAGCACCGCCAAAAAAAAAAAAAAAAAAGAAAAAGTAAAGGTGATGCCTAACAAGAAAAGCAGAGTGAAGCTGGGTGTGCTGGCTATACCTATAATCCCACCACCGGGAGGCAGAGGCAGGAACAGCATTAGTTCTAGACTAGCCTGAGCTGCAGAGCCAGAATCTATCTCAAAAAAGGAAAAGAAAAGAAAAGAAAAGAAAAGAAAAGAAAAGAAAAGAAAAGAAAAGGAGAAAAAAGAAAGGCAGAGTACAACTGAAATACTGAATACTCACTGAGCCGCAGTTACCCTATTACTTGTCAGGTTCTGTGCAGGGGTCAGCCTGTGTTAGAAAGATAATGTAATTTCATGGAGTGGTGTTAAATGCTTGGCCTTGAATCCCCAGCTTTACCTGGTGTTAGCTGAATGAATTTGAGTAAATTACTTAACCTCTATGAATTTGTTTCCTGTCTGTAAAATGGGGATGTGATGATACTAGGTCCCCCCGCTGAGCAGTGGATTAAATGAGATAAGCCATTTAAACAACATAGCCTAGTACAAAGTAAGTAGTCATTAAAATTGTATTATCACAAACTAGGAAATTAGGCAAAGCACCTTGGCTGAAATTCAGGTGCTAAGTGACAGGCCCCAGAACAAAAGCCCAGGTCTGCCTTTTTTTTTTTCCCCCCCCAGTACTTGGGGGTTGAACCTAGAGCCTCATACACGTTTTGCAAGTGCTCTACCACTGGGCTGCAGCCTCTCCCTTTTTTATTTTTTATTTTCAGTCAGGGTATCGCTAGGTTATGCACGCTGCAGCTGGCCTCAAACTCAGAATCCTCCTGCCTCCACCTCCTGAATCACTGGGATTACAGGCATGTGCTACTGTGCCTGACCTCTGACTTCTGAATTAACTCTTTTCACCACACAACGTTCCCCTAGGAGGCCTTCAATTAAAATGCAGGCATAGGGACAAACAAAACAAAAACAGTTCATATAAAGGTTGGAGACACAGCTCAGAGTTATAGCGCTTGCCTAACATTGTGCAAGAACCTGGGTTTGATCAACAGCACTGCAAAGGGAAGGAAAGAATAAGTAAATAAAAATAAAACAGGCACAAAAGGGCAAATCAGTAAACTGACATGGATGAGCAAATTATTCCCAATGGCTCAAGGAAACCAATTTCTCTTGAGGATGAACTGTCAAAATATTCTCATAGTCATGAACTAAAACCTGTGTGGTTTTATTGTTTTTTGTTTTTGTTTTGTGTTTTCTCAGGAGGTTATTTTGATTTTGTTTTATGCAGTAGTGGGAAGTTGAACCCAGAGCTTCACACACACTAGACAAGTGCTCAAACACTGAGCTGCACCCCAGGCCCTTTTTAAACATTTATTTACTTATTTATTTGTTCATTTTTCTGAGACAGGGTCTGGCTATATAGCCCAGGCTGGCCTGGAACTCACTATGTAGACAAGGCTGGTCTCAAAATTACAGCAATCCTCCTGCCTCTGTCTCCTGAGTGCTGGGATCACAGATATGTGCCACCATGCTGAGCGCTTTTTATTTTATTTTTTTGTGGTACTAGAAGCCCAAATCCATGGCCTTGCACACACTTTGCAGGTACTCTACCACTGAGCTATGCCCCTAGCCCCTTTTATATTTTTTAATCTTGAGAATGTGACTCACTAAATTACGCAGGCTGCTTCTGGCCTTGAACCTGTGATCCTCCTGCCTCAGTCTCCCGAGTCACCGGAATTATAGGTGTGCATCACCACACCCAGATTCAGCCCTTATTTTACTTTTTATTTTTTCAGGACCTCACTAAATTGCACAGGCTGCCTCTGGCCTCAAACCTGATATCCTTCTGTCTCAGCCTCTCAAGTAGCTGGGATTACAGGCCTGTGCCATGGCACCCAGCTCTGCATTTTGTTTTGTGTTCGTCTGTTTGTGGTATAGGTGGGTTGATCCCAGCTCCTTGCACATACTTTGCAAGTCCTCTACCACAGAGGAGCACTCACTATCTATCTTATTTTTTATCTTGAGACAGGGTCTCACTAAATTACATAGGCTGCCTCTGGCTTCGAACTCACAATCCTCCTACCTCAGCCTCCCAAGTCACTGACATTACAGGCTGCGCCACCTTGTCTAGCTTGTATTTAGTTTCAAACACAATTTTCATTTTAATTTATCTCCTCTTCAGGGCCTGAGTTTTTTTGTTTGTTTGTTTTTTGTTTTTTGTTTTTTCCTGAAAATTTTCAGCTTACAGAACAAGAGAGAAAAAGAGTATGTTCAATGTAGACATAGGCAAAATTTCACAAGGAAAAAAAAAAGTCTGATGCAATCTGTATTCATGTAGGATCCCATTTTAAAAGACTGGCAGGACTTCAAATTACTCCTTTATATTCAAGTTTCCCTAAATGGGAGCCTGATGCTCCACAAGAAGCAGAGCACATAGTTTATTTCCTTAAATACAGTATTCAGTCAATATGCCTTACATCAATGATAATGAAAGTTTGAAATGTACTCTGTGTAGCATCGTTCAAAGGGCACTTTCATAAATGACAAACTGAGAGGAAGCAAGTATAACCCATAAGACAAAGTGCTAACTTTTTTTATTAACAAAAGAGTATATACAGGCCAACAACAAAAAAGTCAAACAACTCACTTAAAATTGGACAAAGTGTGGGGCGCAGTAACACATACTTGTAATCCCAGTGACTCAGGAAGTAGAGCCAGGAGGATAAAAGCCAAAAGCGTAACCTAACAAGACCCTAAGCAGAAATAAATAAATAAATAAATAAATAAATAAATAATTTTTTTAAAAAAGGCCCTAGGAGTACAGCCCAGTGGTAAAGTACTTGCAAAGTATGTGCAAGGCCCTGGGTTCCACCCCTAAGTACTGAAAAAAAACAAAATCAAAAAACAAAAAACCACATACCAACCATGGACAAAGTGTAAAAAGTAGTAGATTATGGTGGGTAGGAGGGGGGATACAAAGGTCTTAGGTACATGTGATGTTATATCCATATAACCTCACCCTAAATTTTAAAAATTGCCAATCAATTTTTCACTTCTCAATTTGGCAAAAAGTGGCCAAGCACGGTAGCACACATCTGTCATCCCAGCACTTGGGAAGCCGAGGCAGCAGGCCTTCAAGTTCCAGGCAAGTGTGTTCCCACATAGTGAGACTGTGCTTCAAAAAAGCAAAGAAAAATTGGCAAAAAATGTAAAGGTAGTGTTAGCAGGGCTGAGGGAAAAAGAGCATGCTTAAACACTTCCACCAAAAGCATAAACTGGAAAAGTTTTTCTACAAGCAACTTGGCACTATTTAAAAATGTATGTACTCTCTGACCAAACAATCCCACTCTCATTACTTATGTTAGAGATATACCCCCTCAAGACTGTCAGACTATCTGTAACGATAACAGAACTTTGCAACTTCTGCAGCCAAAATGTCTATTAAAAGGTCCCTCATGTGTTCGCTTCGGCAGCACATATACTAAAACTGGAACGATACTGATAAGATTAGCATGGCCCCTGCACAAGGATGACACACAAATTTGTGAAGTGTTCCATATATTAAAAAAAAAAAAGTCCCTCATTAAATGAATTATAGTTCATCTATACAACAGAATATTGTACAACTTTTAAAAGGAATAATGGCAATCCACAGATGCTGAGATAAACCCATCTGCAACTGTATTGTCAAGTAAAAAAAAGCATGGTGTAGATGCATGTATATTACTATCTATCCCTTCAATGTAAACGAACAAATATAATCTACTATATGCATAAAATCATTTCTTGAACTGAGAAACTTTAGTTCCTTTAATAATAGGAACAAAACATAAGAATTTAACTTTTCATTTTTCACCTTTTCATATTGTCAGGTTTTTCCAACCTTATGAATATACTCTGCCCTCCCTCCCCTCATCGAGCATGGCTAACCCAGGCTGGCCTCAAACTCATGATTCTTCTGCTTCAGCCTCCCAAGTACTAGGATCACAGGCATGCACTACCATACCCAGTCTGGGTTTTTGTTTGGTTGGGGTTTTTTTGTTTTTTGTTTGTTTGTTTGTTGCTTTGTTATATTTTTTTAGTACTTGGGAGTTGAACCTATGACCTCACACATACTTTGCAAGTGTGATACCACTAAACTGCACTCCTGGCCCCTTTTTATTTATTTTGAGAATGGGTCTCCTTAAGTCGTACAGGGTGCCTTGGCTTCAAACTTGCGGTCCTTCTGCCTCAGGCTCCAGAGTCACTGGGATTAGAGGCATGTGAATGGTGCCTAGGATTTTTTGTGTTTTTTTGTTTTTCAATTGTCAGCAAGGCTTATGTAGATGGTAGGACTTTTTTTTTCTTTTAGTTTTTTGAGACAGGGTCTTACTGTGTAGTCAGAGCCCAGGCTGGAAAACCAAGCCAGCCTTAAACTTGCATCAATCCTCGGGCCTTGGCCTCCCGAGTGCTGGGACTACCGACTACAAGAGTGTGTTAACATACCCAGCTCTTTATATTTCTTCATGTTTAAGACAAAAGTATCATTTTAAATATGTAAATTTTAAATGCGAGAATTTCATTCTTATACAGACTTTTGCAACCACCAGATGATTTGGACTAAATGTAATGTTCTCAGGGTAAAGAAGTGAAATTAAAGAGCAGAAAAGAAACTGAGATGCTTAGAGGCTAAAAGATTTCAAGGCCCTCCAAGGCAGAAGAAATTCCTCTTATCAAAAGTAACAAAGCCAGGCGTGGTGGCACATACCTATAATCCCAGCACTGGTGAGGCTGAGGTAGGAGGATTAAAGTGAGTTTGAAGCCAACATGGTCTACATAAGTGAGTTCCTAGCCAGCCTGTGCTATATAAGGTAAGATCCTATCTAAAAATAAACAAACAAACAAAAAACCAAAACCAAACCAAACCAAACACAACAAAAAGGAATAAGATTAGGCAAGATGTAGTAGCTCATGCCTATAATCCCAGAACTCAGGAGGCAAGGAGAAGAGGATCTGCAGTTGGAGGCCAACCTGGGCTACATAGCAAGTTCCAAGCCAGCCTGCATGACACAGCAAGACTGTCTCAAAAACCAATAACAAAAAAATAAACTAACAAGATTTTCCTAGAAACAGACAAACCATTTCCTCTCCCACCTACTGAAGTCATTGCTATGTTTATATTCATGCCTTTATATATAAATAGAATTTGAATACAGGAAGATAAACAACTGGATCCTTTTCAAATGTGTCAGGATTATCACATCATTTTATAACCCAGAGAAATACTTAATTTTTCAGAAAAGACAAAACCTAACTCTGGCTGAGCTATGAGTAAACTGGAATACTTTGCAGGGCCCTGACCATCTTTTGCACCTCAATCTGAAAGGAAGGAACAAGCTGCAAAACTGCTTATAACCTTGGACTCAGTTATTTCAATCTGAAGAATATAGCTCAGAATAAAAACAAATCATTTGTGATAAAAAAATAAGTAAATCATTTGTAAAAATGAGAAGAAACCAAGAGCTCTCTACACGCAATCCTGGAGAACACTGAATATAGTTCATATATTTAAGAACAAGAGAATATTTAAATAAAACTCAATCCAATAGGACTACATTTCAAGCTGGATGAATGCTTAATAGATGAAATAAAGAATACCACAAGGGCCGGGCGCAGTGGCACACACCTATAATCCCAGTGGCTCAGGAGGTAGAGGCAGGAGGATCGCAAGTTTGAGACCAGAGGCAGTCTGCATAATTTAGCGAGACCCTGTCTCAAAAAGTAAATAAAAGAAAAAAAAAAGGGCTGGGGTTGCAGCTCAATGGTCCAGCACTTGTAGAGCATGCAAGCATGAGGCCCTGGGTTCAACCCCTAGTACCGAGAAAAAAAAAAAAAAAAAAAAAAAGGAATACCACAAGGGAGTGGGTCTAGGTTAGTGATAGAGTGTTTGCCTGTTGTCAGGTGCCATCGAGTCGTCTCCGACTCATAGTGACCCTCAATGGCTGACTGTTTCGGGATTGCCTTGGGAGTGGATTGCCAGGTCCTTCTCCCATCTTTGCAGTGCTGGAATTGAACTCAGGACCTCAGAGACTGCAGAGCGGTGTTCTACCAACTGAGCTAAATCCCAGCCCAGAGTGTTTGCCTAGCATGTGCAAATCCCTGGGTTCCATTCCCAGCATCATCAAAAGAAAAAAAAATTGTCAAAGAGCTGGATATGGCGGCACACGCCTGTAATTCCAGGACTCCGGAGGCTGAGATAGGGTCAGGATGGTTTGAGCCCAAAAGTTCTAGACCACCCCTGAGCAACATAGTGAGATCTGTGTCAAAAAAATAAAAAAAAATTTAAAAAAATTTAAAAACTGGGGATGGTGGCACATGCCTGTAATTCCAGAAACTCAGGAGACAGGCAGGAGGATCTTGAGTTCAAAGCCAAAGATAGCCTGAACAACTTATCAAGACTCTGTCTCAAAATAAAAAATTTAAAAAGAGCCAGGAGTGCAGCTCAATGGTACAGCACTTGCCTAGCATGTGTGAGACCCTGGGTTCAACTCTCTAGTATTGGAATCAACCAACCAACCAATCAATCAATAAATAAACTACATTTATAATGATAACTAACCCTAGTAACACATTTTATCCTTATAACAATCATAGAGATAAGTACTATTAATAATCCCCACTGTAAAGATGAACAACAAAGAAAAATTAAGCACATACTATGACACTCAAATGTGGGGCTGATCCCACAGTTGAACTTAGATCCAATGGCTCTGAGTTTAGATTCTTAACTACTACCCCAAGTTTGAGTTCTCTTTCTTCATGTCATCATGTGGGGATAGCAGCCCCTGTCTTGGGTGCTATGAGGACTAGATAAGAAAAATTTGCAAAGCCTTACTAAAATGTAAGGGGATATAGCTCAGTAGTGGGATCATGCTTGACAAGCACCAGGCCATTGGTTCAACTCCTAGCACCACAAAAAGATAAAATGTCTAGCACAAAGTAGGTATTCAATACATAGCAAGAGAATGTTCTAAATTTGTAACACAGAGGCTAGGGATGTAGCTCAGTAGGAGAGCACTTACCTAGCATGCACAAGGCCCTGGGTTCAATCTCCAGCACCAAAAGAAAATAAAAAAATTTTTTTAAATTCATAATACATTTACAGTTACTGTAATAGTAACAAAGACTACATTTTATTTGGGGAGAAGTGAAAGAGCATTGTCACTCTGGTAACTGGAGGTTTTGCCCACAATAATCGCACTGTACTCTGAAAGAAGGACATTAGAACTCAAAGCAATGAAGAATTAAAAGTGATAGATGAGTATGAAACAAGACCTTTCAGTGAGCCACTTCTGGGACAGGATTAGGTGAAAATAAACTCTGGGTCACAAGAGAGGAGAATTTCAATCATCAGATACTACAGAACAGGCTTTGAGATCATCTACTGGTGCTTACCCCCAGGTTTGCACTTAACCTCCATTAAAAGGAGGTTAAACTCAGTGCAACCCCTTTCATTGGAGGGACACTTCAGATGAAAGACCAGCTTAAATCTTCATTCAATAAATGAAGTGTGGTGTGTGGGGGGGAAGCATACAAGAGGGTAAGGGGGCACCTATATGAATAATATACATCAAAATACATATATGGAAATGCCACAATGAAAAGCATGTCAGAATGAATCACATTAAGGTGTACATTAAAAATTTCCAATTAAAAAAAAATAATGAAATAAAATAAATTAAGTGCCTGTCATGTGCCAGGTGCTGGAAATAGATGCCCGGAGGACAAGACCCTCACCCCTATCCCCAGATCTCTACTGAAGAAAGCAGATAACGAACAAAACAGACACATAAAAAAAGATAGCTTTTCACAGAAATATTGTAAGGAAAATAATAATAATGTGAATCAGTAATATAGAAGGACGATTTTAGATAAAGCTGTAAGAAAGGGCTCTCTGGGCCAGGCATGGTGGCACATGCATGTAATCTCAGCACTTGGGAGGTTGAGGCATGAGGATTATGAATTCAAGGAAAGCCTGGGCTACATAGTGAATTTAAGGCCAGATTCAGCTACATAGCAAAATGTTGTCTCAAAGTGAAAAAAAAATTGTTTTTTTATAAAAAGGAGGGGTACTCTGAGGAGCTGAGGCCTGAGCAAAGACCTAAACGACATGAGACAACCATGTAAAGATCTAAAAGAAAAGAATTCTAGGCAGAAGGAATATACTAAAGGCAAAGAACCTCAGTGAGGAATGAGCTTTCCCTCAGGATAGCCCTGAGCCTAGGAGGCAGACTACCTGGTGCCCATGTTGCTGTCCCAAAAAAGCATAAACAGTATCAGCATGTCCAGCAACACCTAGGTCTCCCAGGAAGAAGCTTCCAAGGGGCTCTTTGCCAAACATACCTCAGGGGAAGGCCAGAGAGTACTTAAGAGATGAGAGCACAGACAGGTTTTAGACTTGGATTCTGACCAATTCTGATTCTATTCATTGGCTGAATGATGCTGAGAAAAATCACTGAGGCTTTGTTTACTCATTTTTATGATTTACACATAAAATGTCTCCCCCAAAACCCATATGTTAAAGTCTTGGTCCCCAGTGCAATGTTCACTTTTGGGAAATGAATGGATCATGAGAGCTCTGACCTAATCAATGGGTTAATCCATTGATGGATTCCTAATTTCATGGCATTACTGGGAGGTGGTGGAAACTAGGAGGTGAGATCTAATTAGAGTAAGTCACTGAGGGCATGCCCTCGAAGGGTCCACCTTGTCCCCAGTCCTTTCCTCTCTCTGCCTCCTAGCCCTCAAGAAGTGAGCAGCTTTGCTCCACCAGGCACTACCCATCATGATGTTCTGCCTCACCTCAGACCCAAAGTAATAGAGCCAGCTGACCTTGGACTGAAACTTTTGAAACAGTGAGTCAAAATAATCTTTCCTCCTTTATCCTTTTCAGGTTTTTTGTCACAGAGACACAAAACTGATTAACATATCCATCTATAAAATGGGATTAACAAACCCCTACCTCATAAGGGGGTGGTGAGAAATAAGTGAGCTAATGAATATCAAGTGCTCAGCTCAGAAAACAATATTACATATTAGTGATGTGATGTTAATGGTGGTATTTTAGCAAAAAGATTAGACATAAAGGATTAGAGTCAATGTTGTTATGAAACAGTAACAAATAGTATCCAATACAAAAACAAACACAAAGAATACATCTGTAGTTTTAGAGGGGTTCAAGGACGGTCCTTTCCCAGCTCACTCTATAAAAACTGAATTAGGCCATTTTACTTGAGATGACAGGGGAGGAGGGGGAAATAAATCTTAAAAATACTTTATCCAAGAGCCACACTTTTCCTTCCACGATCATGAACTGGTTAAATCTGTGGATCTTCCGCAGAATCAGTGAAGAGGCGCTGGCACTCAGGCTTAGCTCTAGAATATTTGTGCACACTACTCAACTTCACTTAGCTAAATACCTTACCCTTACTAGTTCCTTCTCTTTTTCTCTCCATCATAGTTTAAGGCCTCAAATAAGTCATGTACCAAACAGCCAGTGCTCTGACCTCCTTCATCCTCCAGCACATCCTACGCTCAGACACCACTTTGGTTTTTGGGGAGTTTTTGTTTTGCTTTTTCTGGTCACTTTTTTGTAGGATCCACTTCATGGTCTCTCCCATTACAAAGTGGTTGCCCAGTTCAGGGGCCAACCATTTTTTGTTTGTTTTTTCTTTTTTCTTTCTTTCCTTTTCCTCCAAAAGTCTCACTATGCTATGCGGCGGGCAGAGACTGGCCTTCAACTCCCTGTGTGGCCTAGACCAGCACATTGTGAAGATTAAAGTTACTTAGCTCAGAGCCCAGTACACAACAAGCTCTCAAGGTTATTACTGTTTTTGCAACTTTTACTCCTGCCACACTGACTTTTCTGAGCTCCAACCTCCAGGACCTTTGCAAAATCAAGCTGCTTTTTCAGCCTGGTGCTTCAGAACTGGCTGCAGTCATCAGTGCCTCCCTGAAGGGCTTGCTGGGTCACTGGCTTGTTGTTGTTGTTGTTAGGTGCCAGCAAGTCAGTATCTGACTCATAGCTACCCTCATAGGGTTTTCAATGGCTGACTGTTTCGGGATTACCTTGGGAGTGGATTGCCAGGCCCTTCTCCCATTTTTGCGGTGCTGGGAATTGAACTCGGGACCTCAGAGACTGTGGCGCAGTGCTCTACCAACTGAGCTAAATCCCAGCCCCCGAGTCACTGGCACACTCCTATATTATCCAAGACCACCTCACCTACCCTCTGGGCCACAGTATTCATCATTCTATGCTGAATACTGCCTGCTTGAGCCAATCTCTTCCAAGAAGCCATGAACTTTCTATAAGCACTCCAGAATCCAAGCAGTGATTTTTTTTTTTTTTTGAGGTACTAGGGGCCTGAACCCAGGGCCTCGTGCATACTTTGCAGGTGCTCTACCACTGAACTGCACCCCCCAGCCCTTTTTATTTTTTATCTTGATACAGGGTCTCACTAAATGACACAGGCTGCCTCTAGCCTCAAACTTGCAATCCTCTTATCTCCACCTCCCAAACTGCTGGGATTACAGGCATGAGCCATGGCTCCTGGCCTACAAACAGTGATCTTAAATGGCTGTCAGATACTTGTTAGGTGAGATAATCTCATTTTCTTCATTGGCAAAAAGGAAATAAAAATGAGGAGAGTAGTATCACCCTCTGTAGCAATTAAAGGAGGTAAAAATGTGGAAGCTCTTTGGAAAGTGCTCTCCACCAATAAATGTAGCAAATGTTATTATTCTCTGGGAACAGAGGGAGGAAGGTAAAAGTACGCAGAGTGCAGTACCTGCAGACCACAATTTTGTCCCTGGAGCCTAACAAAAGCTGTATGTTTTCTCAGACATTAGAGGCTTCTACCTGTAACTACCTACAATCTACAGACTGTATAATCTACAGCTCTGGAGCGAGTTTTGTGTGGCTTCCTTCTGAGGGGAAAGTCTTAGGTAAACAACCTCATGAAGCTGTTTTGATAGGGTTTCTTTTTTTGTTCATTTTCAGTTTTTTGAGACTGGGTCTCGCTATGTAGCCCTGGCTCGTCTGGAAATCACTACATAAAATTTGTGGGCAATCCTCCTGCTTCTGCTGCATATGGGCTAGGGGGATTAGAGGTGGACACTACCACACCTGGCTCTTACAGGGTTTCTTTTGTTTTGTTTTTGTTTTTTGAGACAGGGTCTTGCTGCATAGCCCAGGCTGGCCTAGAACTCAATATGTAGACAGATTGGCCTCAGGCTTGTGTCAATCCTCCTGCCTCAGCCATCCAAGTGCTGGGATGGCAGGCATGCATCACCATACCTGGCTCATGGTTTCTTAACTGAAGCATCACTGTGTAACAAAGGAAAATAATTCAGAGATGGAGTCATTACTTGATGAGGCCTCCAAAGACATTTTCCTGAATTACAGCCGTTTTACTGTTTGTGGAGTTCTAAAATCACATAAATTATTTATTGGCAACTAATTAATTCTCTTATTCTTTAAACATTAACTTTTACTCCTAGCCTTTATTAATAGTACCCGGAAATGGCTAATACTTAGTCTTTACCACATACCAAATCCTTAACAAATATCCCATTTTCCTAACAATGCAGAAAGATCGGCAATAGTATCTCATACTCCACAAAGAAGCTGTTTATTAGCTTAGAGCAAATAAACAACTTGTCCATGGTCACCTGGGTAGAAGAGCTAGTATTTGAGAAGCAAGACTTCCTTCAAAACCCACTACACTGCCAGGCATGGTGGCACATGCCTGTAATCCCAGCAGCTCTGGAGGTGGAGTGAGTTGTATCACAAGTTCGAGACCAGAGGCAGTCTGTGTAATTTAGCAAGACCCTGTCTCAAAAACTGAAAAAATGGGCTGGGGGTACTGTTCAGTGGCCCAGCACTTGCAAAGCATGCAACAACAACAACCCACTACATTAATATGGCTTTTAAAATCAAGGCATTCCCAGATGCCACGGCATACTCGTGTAATCCCAGAGACTCGGAAGGCTGAAGCAGGAGGATTGTGAGTTCAAGGTCAGAGGGAGCCTGAAGAATTTAGCAAGACTCTGTCAAAAAATAAATAAATAAATAACCCCACAGGGAACCAGCCAGTGGTGCAGTTCAGTGGCAGAGCACTTGCCTAGCATGTACAAGGGTCTGGCCTCAAACCCTAGTACTACAAAATAAATAAAATGAAAGCACTTAGGGAGCCAGGCATGTTGGCACACAGCTGTAATCCTAGCACTCAGGAGGCTGAGGAAGGAGGTACCAGAGTTGAAGGCAAGCCTAGGCAACATAGTGAAACCACGTCTCAAAACATCAAGGGGGAAAAAAAAAAAAAAGCTGGGCACAATGGCCTATACCTATAATCCCAGGGACTGAGGAGGCTGAGGCAGGAGGATTCCAAGTTCCAGGTCAGAGCCAGCCTGGATAATTTAGCAAGACTTCGACTCAAAAATATATATAAAGCTGGGCATAGTGGCTCATGCCTGTAATCCCAACAACTCAGGAGACGAAGGCACAAGGATCACAAATTCAAGACCAGAGGCAGTCTGCATAGTATAGCACTTGGTTTTTTTATTTTATTTTTATTTTTTTCCCAGTATTAGGGGTTGAACCCAGAGCCTTGCACTTGCAGCATGCAAGTGCTGGACCCCTGAGATGCACCCTCAGCTCATTTTTTAACTTATTGAGACAGGGTCTCACTGAGTTACACAGACTGCCTCTGGCCTCTAACTTGCGATCCTCCTGCCTCTGCCTCCCGAACCGCTGGGATTACAGGCGTGTGCCACCATGCCCGGTGCTGATACAGCACTTGTAAAGCATGCAAGCTCGAGGCCATGGGTTCAACCCTCAGTACTCAAAAAAAAAAAAAAAAAAAAAAAACTGGGTTGGAGATCATTTTCCTTCTTTTTCCTTTTTGCTTCTTGTCCTTTTCTTTCTCTAGCAACCACGTGCATGCCTCTCCTTTCCTTTCTCTCAGGCCCACCATCTTCTCTAAGGTACTTTCCCTTTAGCACCTTGATTAACTGTTCTCTCTGACTTTACCTTTCTCTGGGAAACAGAAGCATCTTTATGCATATTTACTCAGTTTATTTTAAGGTCTTTTGCAGATTTAGCCATAATTGTCCAGGTGTCTCAGTCTTAACTATTTTCAATAAACCTATTCTGTACTCTTCTACTGTAACTTCTGTGTTGGGTATAAATTCATTTATATGGCAGATATATGGGTTTTGGGAGAAGGACCTGACAACCCACTCCAAAAAAAAAAAAAAACAATCTGCCATTGAAAACCCTATGGATAAACCTGGCGAGGTGGCAATACTCCTGTAATCCCAGCGCTCAGGAGGTGGAGTCAGGAGGATTGCAAATTCAAAACCAGAGGCAGTCCGATAATTTGGCAAGACCCTGTCTCAAAAAAGTAAACAAAAAATGGGCTGGGGGTGCAGCTCAGTGATCCAGCACTTACAAAGCACGCAAGCACGAAGCCCTGGATTCAACCCCCAGTACCAAGAAAAAAAGAAAAAAAAAAGAAAACCCTATGAGTAGCAGAGCAGCAGTAATAATACTGTTTCTTTCATCTGTTGTACATAGGGTCAGTATGAGTCGGATAGCGACTCAATGGCACCTAACAACAACAACAACATATGGGTTTTGCTGCCAGATTCCAAGACCTGCCTCTCTCTGCTCCCTGAAAATCTCTGGTAACAAAACCACAAAAACAGCATGAAAGTAGAGGATAATAGGTTGAATGGTGAGTTCCTGGCTACAAAGGAGCCAGTGGGATTGATGGAGCTGTTCCAAAGAGAGGATGGTCTGCTGCCATCAACCTTTGCCCTGGAGAACATGCCAGTGGGGGGATGGATGTCTGTGGTGGCAGAGATAAGTGGGGGGAGGTGGGCTATGGGTCTGAGGATGAGGGAGGGGCTGCCCAGACAAGAGCTGGCAGAGCAAGTGACCCCTGCAGTCAGGGGGACGGGCCCACAACCCCTGCTGCCACACCTGGCTGTTTTGCATACCCAGTCCTCCTCCTCATTGCCCTCCCAGCCCCACAGCCCTGGGTGAGCACTTGTGGCAAAAAGCATCAGGTCTCCAAAAAAACAAAACAAACAAACAAACAAACAAAAAGGATTGCAGGTACAGCTCAGTGGTACAGAATTTGCAAAGCATGCAAGTCGGAGGCCCTGAGTTCAACTCCCCAGTACTGCAAAAATAAAAAATATTATTAATAATAATGATTTAAAAAAAATAAAGCCCAGTGCTAGAGCATTTGCAAAGTATGTATGAAGCCATAGGTTCAATCTTCAAGTACTGCAAAAATAAATAAATAAATAAATATAAAAGAGAGAAAGAAAGCCTTTCAGCTGGACCTGGTGTCCCCCTCACCTGTGATCCTAGCACTAGGGAAGCAGAAGCAGGAGGATTATAAATTCCAGGCCACCCTGGGCTACACAGTTAGTTTGAGGCCAGCCAGGGTTACACAGCAAGGAAACAGTCTAGCCAACCAACTGAGACCCAGTCTCACTGGGTCTGATGGAATATAGTTTACTGACAGCATGTGCTTGACATACATTAGCCACTGGGCTCAATCCACAGGACCCAGAATCAAAATTTCTGTAAGAGCTAGCAGTATAACTTAAAGACAGAGTGCTTACAAATTCAAGGCCCTGAATTAAAATTTAAAAAGAAAAAAGGAAGCCTCCAGAAAATTATAAATATTTTATAAAAGAAATAAATAAAAGTAATAATGGTAACACATCTACAACTCTTCACAGATCACCAAGCATTTTTCTTTTCTTTTCCTTTTTTTTTTTTTTTTTTTTTTGAGACAGGGTTATTGATGCATAGCCCAAGTTGGCCTGGAACAACTCACCATGTAGACCAGGGTAGTCTTGACCTCACATCAATCCTCCTGCCTCAGCCTTCTGAGTGTGTGGGTCACCAGACTTGGTGATCACCAAGCTTTTATAACCCTATAAACCAATACTTCAGCCAGGTAGAGTGGCATCTGCCTGTGATCCCAGCGACTTGGGAGGCAGAGGCAGGAAGACTACAAGTTCGAAGCCAGAAACAGTCTGCATAATAGCAAGACCTTGTCTCAAAATAAAAAGTAAAAAATGAGCTGGGAGTGCACCCCAGTGGTAGAGTACTTGCAAAGTATGTGCAAGGCCCTGGGTTCAACTCTTATGTACCAAAAAAATAAATAAATAAATAAAAATAAATAAAAAATTTTTTTTTATTTTCTTGTTTCTATTTTTCAGATTAGGAAATGGAGGGAAAGGATAACATTTACTGATACTTCCAATAATCAATGTCAGGAGGATACCTGAGTGAGGAAACAGATCTAGGTAGGTTAAGTAATTTGCCGTGCTAAAAAAGTATGCCTCCAATGTTCATACCATACTAAGATACCCCTGGGGTTTAAGCCACATGTCCAAGTCACATGTGGCCCCAGGAGCAGATGCTAGAGCTTGAACTCAGGAATTCTACTTCCAAAGCCTGGGTCTTTATCACCACAAACCATGCAGCATAGACTTGCAAAGCGGCCTTTTCAACTGTCTTGCCTTCCTTAGTTGCAAATGTCTACTTCTCATAGGGGCTGGGGCTAAACTGAGGTGGTAAAGTGCTGCTCTGCACCCTAAGGACCCAGGTTTGATTGATCTCTAGCACCACAAAAATGGGAGAAGGATGTGGCAATCCACTCCTGAAGCAATCCCGAAACAATGAGCCACTGAAAATCCTGTGAAGGTCACTGTAAGTCAGACTTGACTGGACAGCACCTAACAACAACAACAACTTGTCATACATCACAGCATGACCAGTTTCCTACTTATCAAAGCACACTGGAACAGCCAGGAGTGGTAGCACACACCTCTAACCACAGTACTCAGGAGATGGAGGCAGGAGGATCTCAAGTATGAGGCCAAACTGGGCTACACATCAAGACTCTGTCTCAAGAACCAAAAAAAAAAAAAAAAAGGCAGAGCACAAGGCATACTGGGATTGTGGGAAGAACACTGGATAGCATTACAGCATTTACTACTACATGGGACCAATGGACAATCAGCAGCCCAACTGACAGTGCCCAGGAACCTGAAGAAAGGCAGAAAGTAGTCAAAGTCATCATAATAGAAAGTCTAATAGTGCTGCCAGGAGCTGGTAGGAGGGGAAAATAGGCAGTTATTGATTAATAGATACAGAATTTCAGCTTTACAAGATGAAAAGAGTTATGGAGATGGATGGTAACCTGATTTTTATTGTTGTGTGCAGTGCTGGGGATTGAATTCAGGGGCTTAAACATGCTAGACAACCATTCTACCACAGAGCAGCACCCCCAGCCTTTAGTTTTTGACTCAAGGTCTCTGTGTAGCTCTGGCTGCTCTTGAACTCCCTATGTAGCCCAAGCTCACCTCAACCTTGAAATCCTGCCTCTGCCTCCTGAGTGCTGGAATTACAGGCATGCACCACCATACTTGGCAGATGAATGTATTTAATACCACTAAGCTGTACACTTGGGCTGGGACTTAGCTCAGTTGGTAGAGCGCTGCGCTGCAGTCTCTGAGGTCCAGAGTTCAATTCCCAGCACCACAAAAATGGGAGAAGGACCTGGCAATCCACTCCCAAGGCAATCCCGAAACAATCAGCCATTGAAAACCCTATGAGGGCCGGGCGGGCGTGGTGGGGCACGCCTATAATCCCAGCAGCTTGGGAGGCGGAGGCAGGAGGATCACAAGTTGGAGACCAGAGGCAGTCTGTGTAACTTAGTGAGACCCTGTCTCAAAAAGTAAGAAAATGGGCTGAGGGTGCAGCTCAGCGGTCCAGCACTTGCAGAGCATGCAGGTGCGAGGCCCTGGGTTCAACCCCCAGTACCAAAAAAAAAAAAAAAAAAAAAAAAAAAAAAAAAAAAAAAAAAAAAAAAAAAAAAAAAGAAAACCCTATGAGGGTCACTATGAGTCAGATACCAACTCGACAGCACCTAACAACAACAACAAAGCTGTACACTTGAAAGTGGTTAAGTGCTGGAAGCTGAGGTGAAAGGATCACTTCTCCCCAGAAGTTCAAGACCAGCCTTGGCATGGTAGGACACTGTCTTAATTAAAACAAAAAACAAAACAAAACAACAACAAAAAAGTTAAAATCCAGCCTAGGCAACATAAAGAGACACTGTCTCAAACTAAATAAATAAATATTTTTTTAAAAAATGTTAAGATAGGGTTTGGATATGTAATTCAGTGGTATAGGATGTGCTTTGCATGTGTGAGACCCTAGGTTCAATCCCTAGCACCACAAAGGCAAATGTTAAGATGGTAAATTTTATTTCATGCATGTTTTAATCACAGTACAAGGAAAAAAAAAAATGGAAAGAAAGGCAGCCTGAGCTGGGAGAATTGGGCTTCTACAATTATGAGATGTTTGCATGTTTGGAAATGAAATATGGGGTAAGCATGAAACAGTGCCTTATTCCTGGGTTCCAGGCTGCCAGCTGTTTGATAGTATAAAGTGACTTACTCAAACTTCTGGAAGACAAAGTAAAGCAGCTGTAGAGAGGAAGATGTAAGACAGCACAGGGCCTGGAGGTGAAAAAACGTGGACTCAAGTCCAGGCACTGCTTATTAAATGACCTTGGATAAATTAGTCTCAATCTCCTCCTCTTTTAGGAGGGGACAATAGATCAGTTGTAAGGATTCAGTGAGATCCAACAGAGTGCTCCCAAAATGCCAGCTATACTTAACATTACTGGAACATGTCCACATTTCTAGGACAGGTTTCCACAGCCTAGAAATCTCAACACCTGTATACCTACAGAAGCAAGAAGGGCATGTCAATCTAGCTAGTTGAGGACCTTTTTTGTATAGGAAAGAGACCTTTTAAATATCACGTCTCTATTAGGAAAGAGAGTCCAAATGCTGTGCTCTTCTAAGATGCCTGAGAGTCGGCCTTTGAACTGTCAGGATTATGTTCCTGGCATGTGATAAACTGTCATGGAATAAATGCCTCATTTGAAATCCTTCCCCAGGCCCCTCCTCTACTTCCTTCCCCAAAGTTTACTGATTCAAGCTCCACCTCCCTTTCACACAATCACCCTGTTTTAGTGACTCATACCAGGCTCCTAAAATTTTACGGGATTTCTGCAAACTGACTAGTTCCATTACTTAGCCAAAGAAAGCAAGATACAGCTGGAGACCAAGGCCAGGATCTAGCAATGTTATCAAAATATTATTACAAATCACAGTTTCATGTCTGAGTAGGTTACCCCACTATTAAGTCAATAATCTACAGGGGCAGTCCCTGAGAAAAGTGGATATAACAAGGACAACATCCTCCCTTTCTCCAAGCTTATAACCTAATCAAAATGAGTGACTAAGCACACATTTTGGTTGAAAGAATGTTTATCAAGAAAAATGTAGGCTAGGTAAGGTGGTCCACACCTGTAATCCCAGCAACTCAGGAGGCAGAGGCAGGTTTGTATGTCTGAGGCCAGGAGGAGCCTGAGTAACTGTCTCAAGGCAAAAAAACTTTTAAAAGGGGCTAAGGGGGCAGCCCAGTGGTAGAGCACTTGCAAAGTACGTGCATGGCCCTGGGTTCAGCCCCCCAGCACTACCCCCAAAAAAAAAAAAAAAGTAGATATCTCCCACATTACTTCCTAGGAAGATAAAGGAGAGAAGTCTAGAGGTTAAATACACCTTTGAGTCCTGATTTTTAGGCAGCATAAGCAACTACCTTTGAGAATAACCAAACATTCTCAAAAAACTGTTAGCTTTATTTATGTTAAGATCTAGCCTTTTTTTTTTTTTTTTTTTTTTTATGCAGAGTCTCACTATATAGCCCAGGCTGGCCTTAAATTCAAGATCCTCCTGCCTCAGTCTTTTGAGTGCTGGGATCACAGATGCGTACCACAACACCCAGCTCTGGAGTAACTTTTGAATGGTGTTTACAGTTAGTATACACTTTCAAATTTCACATGTGGAGCTTTAAGCACCTTTAAAATCCAGAAAGTACCACCAGGTAGCTGATCCCCCACAGATGGGAGATCCTGGAAGACAGGGAATAAAAATATTTCATCTCACTTTCCCCAAATCCCAGCCAAAAGCAAACTGTCTGCTTCCCCTTTAAATTTCATATTATTTGTCCTGTTAATTCAAAGCAAAAACAGAAAGTTTGGATGTGGAGGAGAGGAAAACATTTAAAATATATACATTACGTAAGAGAACTTACAAGTAAATATGGTTGTACATAAAATACTGCATCCCTCTTACTGTTTCAGAGAAGTAGCTAACATGGAATGGAGAATTCTAGGCAGACTTCTTTGAGAATTTTAGGCAGTTTTAAATGAAATACAGCTCATAACAGGCAGACATGGAGGAAGAATGTTGAAGTTGGGTGTGAGAACAAGCTGGTTACCTTCGTTAGAAAAGAGACAGTGGCAGAAGAGACTTGTACAAGGAAATGTCTGGCAGACTGCCTAATAGAACGTGCGAAGGAAATCAGATCTGCTACACCAAGCTCCCACAGATAACTGAGTTTCTAAGCAAAGTACAGACAGAGACACACGGCAGATTTTGGACATAATCAGCCTCTAGTTTTCAAATGGGGAAGAGGAGGCCCAACAGCATTGACTTGCCTGAGGTCTCACAGTGAGTGGAAGAGCTGGGACTAGAGCCAAATCCAGATCAAATCTGTTACCACAGATGATCTGATATTCATACGAGGAATGGAGGGGTTGAGGAAGGACCAGGGACACAAAATAGTCTAGTCATTCAGGTTTGTCCAGATTAGGGCCTGGATTAGGATCACACTGGAAAAGGACTATAAAAGGTGACAGAGAAACAGGTACAGATGATCTAAGACATTCAGAATGGAAAAACTCACTGAGACTTAGAATAGATTAGGCACATGGGTATACAGGGAGAGAGAGCATTACCAGCTACGATCTCATCAAAGAATGTCAATTTATGACCACTGCCTTCAGGAGTATCCTCTTAGAGATAAGCCAGCAACTTCCATTCAAGTCTAGGCACCTACCTTTACCCTGGCCTTTCTCAGTCCCATTTCCAGAACCTAGGAAATAATGATTCTGGAAATTCCAATACCTATGACTTGATTTGAGGCATCTCAGGCTTTAGCCTAGTCATGGTAGGATGACAGATGAGAAATCAGTATTTATTAGAATGATTCTGTATCAAAAATTATGAATACTTGGGGTATAGCTCAGTGGTAGAGCACTTGCCTAGCACGCACAACATCCTGGGTTTGATCCCCAGCACCCACCCACCCACACACACATACACAAGATTTAAATAAGAAATTTTTTTTTGGGGGGGCGGGCTGAGACAGGATCTCACTATTTAGCCCAGGCTGGCCTCAAACTTTCATCAAACCTCCTACTTCTGCCTCCAGAGTGCTGGGATTACAGGTGTACACTACCACGCAGGCTTTAAACAAGAAATATTTATGCACTTAAGTCTGACAATGTACATAGAAACAAGAAGTTCTGGACATAGTTTAACAAGCTAAATACCATCTAGGTACAGTGGCACCCACCTGTAGTCTTAGCTACTAAAGAGGGTGAAGCAGGAGAATCACTGAGCCCAGGGATTTGAGGTCAGCCTGGGAAACACAGCAGCAAGCACAGCAAAATTATGCCTCAGGGAAAAAAAAAGAAAAAAGCCAGGCACAGTGGCACATTCCTGTAATCCCAGTGACTTGGGAGGAGGAGCCAGTAGGACCACTAGGCCAGAGGCAACCTGTGTAACTTTATGAAATCCTGACTCAAAACAAAAAAAAAGTTAAATGGGCTAGGGGTGCAGCCCAGTGGTAGAGTACTTGCAAAGTATGTGCAAGGTCCCAGGTTCAACCCTCTCAAGAACCACAAAACGAGAAAAAGAAGCTAAATACTAGACTAATTGTATTTGAGTACAATTAATAATGATCAGATGCCAAGCATGGTGGTACATGCCTGTAATCCCAGCACATGGGAGCCTGAGGCAGGAGGATCACAAGTTCAAGGCCAGTCTGGACTATATAGTGAGACCCATTAAGAAAACAAAAGTCCTCAGAAGGGAACAATGGCATATACAATCTTTAGGGGATGTTGCTGTTGTTGTTAGGTGCCCTCGAGTCGGTATCCGACTCATAGCGACCCTCATAGGGTTTTCAATGACTGTTTCAGGATTGCCTTGGGAGTGGATTGCCAGGTCCTTCTCCGATTTTTGCGGTGCTGGGAATTGAACTCGGGACCTCAGAGACTGCAGCGCAGCGCTCTACCATCTGAGCTAAATCCCAGCCCCATTAGGGGATGGGTGTATAAATAAAGGAAAAATGGAAAATAATACCCCAGCATAAGGCTAACCATCACCTTTCTATTTTCACTGAGCACACTGGTTTTGTATACAGAGCCTTGCTACTGCAGATACTCAGACCCTATCTAAACCTACCAAATCAGAATGAGTATTATAACACGACCCCAGAGTGCACATTCAAGTTCAAGAAACACTGGTGTAGGACACTTTAAGGGTACACTGTACAGCAGTACATAGATAAAGTACCAAACAGCCCAATAAAGAGACAAAGTACCTGCTCACTTTCAGTGTACTATATTTTATTAGATGCTGCTTGGATAGACCTCCATTTTTTTTTTTAATAAATTTACTACTTACTAATGAACATATGATATAAATGTAGGATCTATTTCATTTCCAGAAATAATACAATTTAATTCTAGAGCTTTCATACACAAGAAATATAAAACAGCTTAGTTGTCCTGAAAATACATAATCATTAATTTTATTCAAGTTCTAACACTGAGTTCAGAGTACTTCCCCACAGGCCCCATTAATTCCTACAGTTTCCTGGGGGTATCATTAAATCCCCCAGCATCCCTAGGAAGCAGGTGCTTGGCAAACATCCAGTTTCCAAATGAGATTCAGGACTTGGTCCTGAAAATGCTGTATTCCTGTCCTGTCCTATTGCTGTAGCTCTCTCCCCTGCTAAGGCCTCATGCAGCTGCACACTCAAGTACTTCCCAAAAGGGAAAGGTCAGAGGTGTCATTATCCCCTAAGCACTTGAGATTCCAGCTGTGGAGAAATTAATCTGGTTGGGGGTGCAGACTGAAAAGCCCTGAGAAAGATCTGGAAAGAGCAGTTAAAAAAAAGAAGAAGAAAAAGAATCTACTGAGAGACTCTTAAGATGTCCCAGATATTTGTAGATTTTTTAAGTAGGGGCTGGAGGAAAAGACTGGAAGATGTGTTAGATGACTGTTGTTGTTAGGTGCCGTCAATCCAGTATCCGACTCATAGCGACCCTACATACAACAGGCAAAACACTATTGTCAGTGCTTCTCTGCTGTTCATAGGGTTTTCAATGGTGACTGATTTTGGGGAGTGGTTTGCCGGGTCCTCCTCCCAAGCCTACAGTACCTGGTGTTCCCAGGTGGTCTCCCATCCAAGTACTAACCAGGCCAGACCCTGCTTAGCTTCCGAGATGGGATTGCATGCCACAGGGCTACAGCTGCAGGCTAGAAGATGATAAGGAGGGATAAATATCCACCCACACACTTTTTTTTTTCTTTTTGCAGTGGTGGGGATCAAAGCCATAGCCTTCACATATACTAGGCAAGAACCCTACCACTGAGCTATATCCCTACCCAAAATGACTTTTTTTCTTGATAAAAGGAAGAAAGCCAACATAGGTGAAGAATCTTATGGGCTAGAGAAGGCTATATACTAGATTAATCTCTTGATGTGTTTTGTTATTGTTTTTTTTTTTTTTTCCTTTTCTTTTTCTTTTCCCAGTATTGGGAGATAAAAGCAAAAACAGAACTACCTAACCAGAATCTTACAGAACATAAACCCCTAAGAGGACTGACTCCTGTGAGAGATCAGGCATGGTGGCTCATGCCTGTAATCCCAGCACTCCTGTAATGTTAGCACTCCAGAGGCTCAGGCAGGAGGATCAAGGGGAGTTTGAGATAGGCCTGGGCTACACAGCAAGATCTGTCTCACAGAGTCCTGTGAATAACCAAAAAAATGCAAGAGGATTCCTTTTCAGTTTGAATCCAGCACCAGAAGGTCAGGCAGGCAAGTCTTGAGGCAACCTCCAGCACAAGAGGAAGAAAGGGAGGAAACTCTATGGTCAGTTAATACAGAACAGTGTTCAAAAGGAATCAGAAACCAGAAAAATGCTTGAGCACAAGGAAAGCCAAGACAGAAGAGTTCTTGTTTGCAGAAAGATAAAATAGATATCAGAAAGGCAATGTCCCTTTAGGAAATGGGTCCTGGGGGGACAAGGGGCTCAGGAGGTATGATTATAGAGGAAGTGTGGCCTCAAAAAGAGAAAGTGTTGTGCTGAACAAAGATATGCACTCACCAGAAGAAGAGGAAATGGGTACCAAACAGATTGGGAGAGCACCTAAAGGGGAATGTGGTTCCAAACAGGGAAGAAAAAAGGAATGAAAATATCTCAGGTGGGAGAAAAGCTCAAAAGGGTAGGAAGCCATGCTTAACAACCACAGACCACTCACCATCTGGGAATGAGAGGACTCAGGAAAAAGGTGTGCCCCCGGATTCAAGAAGTATCTGGAAGGTGACTGCACCCCCAAAGTTGTGCATTTCGTACTAAAACGGGTGCATTTAGAAAATTTAGAAGGCACAGAAAGCAAATACACTCCTAGACAGGAAAATGAGTCTCAAGTAAATAAGGTAGTTTGGAGAACTCATGAGATGGTGCAACCCCAAGAATAGACTTAAGGAAAAGGAGTGAATCCCCTCATTTGTGAAACTGGAAATACGCATCCATTAGCATCAGAATTTGGACACGAACCTGAAAATGAGGTGTACCCTCAGATTTGGAGGTCTAAAAAAAGGAAGTGGCCTGCAAATTTAAGAAACACTGAAAACATGCCAGACATGAGGCCTGGAAAGATTCTTCCTTCGAGTTGTGGGGATACAGGAAAGTATCCCAAAACTTTGCTTACTGGACCTCAGGTTTGAGAGACCTATTAACAAGGTGAACCCCCAAGTTGCAAAGGGAGCACTAAGATTGGAGTGCTTGGAAAAGGGAGTGTGCTCTCAGTTTGGAGGGAATGGGTTACGCCTTCAGTTCGAGGGGACTTAGAAACTAAGATAAAATCCCAGGGCTAGAGCTTAAGAAAGGGGGTGCGCCGTCCAGATTTTCAAAACTATAAGGGGGACACTCCCATATTCGGGGTCTTGGGAAAGGGGTGTGCTTTCCAGAATTGGATAAAAGAGGCAATAAAAAAAAGCGCATTCCTAAAGCAAAAGGCAACATAGTAGGGTCTGCTGATGGGGCTTTCGCGAACCACACAGCTCAGGGTCGGGCCCTACCGCCAACCCCCCTTCCAGCAATACGGCCCGCTCCGCGCCCCGGGCCCGCACCCTGCGGCCCAGCCCCCTCAAGCCGCGTTGATTGGCTGACGCCGCCATCACTCCCGCAGGCAGCCCCGGAGATTGGGCGCCACTTGCACGCCCGCCACGCTCTCAGCAGCGGTCCCCGGGCCTCCCTCCGGGCTGGGCGAGCGGGGCCATACGGGGAGCGGGGCCGGGCAGGCAACCGGAGCAGCGGTGCCGTCCGTCACCGCTTCCGCACGCACCGCGCGCGCGCAGCGCGGGACCAGCCCGACCCAGCCCAGGCCAGCCGCCTTCGCTTCACCGCGCCTTGCCGCGAGCTCACCTCACGGCCCCGCTCCTGCTGCGCCGCTCCAGGACCAACCGACAGAAGGACTCTGCGTGCTGCGCACCACGTGACCGCAGGGACGCGCCCAGCGTATCCCCCGCCCCCCCACACACGCACCATCACCAGCACCGAGTGACGCAGCGCCCCAGCTGCCCCGCCCACGGCCCCGCCTCTCCAAGTTACCGGGAGACGGCTTGCGCAGGCCACGCCCACTGCCCCGAAGCGCGGGAACCTAGGCCGGGGCCATTTAAGGAACACGAAGTCCTCACTGATCTGTAACCACTGCGATCACGCGAAGCCCTGGACTAGGTACTGTTCATCTCCCCTGTTAATTTCTCCTCCTAAATGCATCTCGAAGCCACTCACTTCCCTCCGTCCTCCTGCCACTACTAGTCTAGGCGACCATCACATTTCTCCAAGATGATAGCGATCTCTCTACTGTTACCGGCCCTTCCTCCAATCCATTCTTTCCTCACAGACAGTGAAAGCTTCGCAAAACGCCATCCCCTGCTCAAAGCCTTGTTTCCCTCGCTTCTCCAGATTAAGATCTAAGTCTTCACCCAGACTATCTACATGCTTTTCAAAGTCTAGATTTAACCTGCTTCTTTCTCGGTCTCACATATCCAGCTCCCCTATGTTCTCTGCGTCTTTCAAGTCCTCAAATGAGCTAGGTTCCTTCTCACCTCAGGGCCTTTGCTCTCATTCTGCCTCCATTTTGTGTCATTACTCCCAGGGAAGGATTCCAACTGCTAGTGAGAAAAAAGGGCTGTTATTTTGTCTTTGGGGACCAAAGTCCAAGGTGCAGCCACTACGGAAGAGTAGGATGTTTTCCCAGTAGGATTTGAAAAGTGCCAAGGATAAATGCTAAAATTCTGTATTTATGGGAGCAATAATTTGATTTTACATTGGAAATCTAGGGCAGCTAAATTGCCATTAAAATGTAAGTCTAATCATGCCTCTGCCCTATTGAAACAACCCATCAATCCCTCTATCTATATCCTATGCCCTTGCTCATCCTCTGACCGCACTGACTTTCTGTCCTTTTGTATGGCTTTTACCAGGCTCTTTCTGGCCTCTGGGCATCACATAGACTGACTCTTCAACATACAAGTCTGAGCTTGTGATCTCAGTGAGGTCCTCTTTGACTACATTATCAAGAAGTGCTCCACTAGATCACTGTCTACCTCATAGCAATTATGATAACTTATCACTATTCATTTCTCCTCTCCCTCTCTCCCTTTCCCTCTCCCCCCCACTCCCCCTCCACTCTGTGTTCAAAAAAAAAAAAAAATAGCACCTTTTGAGGGCCTGAACCACTCAGTCAGGTGCTCAAATATAGGAAAAATATAGGAATAAAAGAACCTTCAGGATCTTCTGGGTTCGTTAAACATGAATTTGCACAGATGTTAATAATTACTATAGCATATAGAGGAATTTTTGTGCACAACCACAATAATGCCAAAAATCCCAGACTGTTGTTGTTAGGTGCTGTCAAGTTAGGTCCAACTCATAGCAACCCTGTGAGCACTATGTCAGTGCTTCTCTGCTATTCATAGGATTTTCAATGGTTGGTTATTTCAAGAGTGGGCTGCCAGGTCCTCCATTTTTGTGGTGATGGGGATCGAACCTAGGGCAAGAGAGAGCACAGAGCAGCACTCTACAACTGAGCTACTCACCCCACCCTGACCCTGTAGCTTAATACAAATATAACATACTTCATTTATTCATCCTGTAGATACTGAGAGTTAGGGTTGGGCTGGGCAATAAATAAAGACCCAGAGCAGAATGAGATTTAGGCCCTGTTTAAAAAGAACTCAGAGACTGGGTGCCTGGCGCTGTGGTGCACGCCTGTAATCCCAGCTGCTGGGGAGGTGGAGGCAGGAGGATCACAAGTTCAAGACCAGAGGCGGTCTGGGTAATTTAGCTAGACCCTGTCTCAAAAAGTAAAAAATGGGCTGGGGGTGCAGCTCAGTGGTCCAGCACTTGCAGAGCATGCAAGCACGAGGCCCTGGGTCCAAACCCCAGTACCGAAAAAAAAAAAAAAAAAAAAAAAACCTCAGAGAGACTGTTAAGTAATTGTCATAATTTGTAAATTAAAATTATTTTTGTCTGTTTCAAGTATAAGCATTGACACTGTTGCAAATACAAGCAAAAAAGTATTATGTTAGGAGGATATTGGGGAACTTGAAGCAGCAACATGAGAGTAGACTTGGAAAACAAGGAGGCTTGGGGCAGCTCCAACAAGAAGCAGCAATAGCTGCTGCTGCTGCTGCTGGCAGCATTGCATGGGACTGCCAGAATTCAGTCCTGATATCCTTTTGTCTTTGAGTCACTTGCTCTATAGGTAAAGTCTTGGCCAGCAGCCACTGTTGATTGGCCAATCTCAGATCACATGGATGAATCTAGATTGCCAGGGGAAAGAAGAAAGGAATGATCTGCTCCTAAGGATATTCTTCCAAATGGGTATAGGAGAGGAATGGAAGGAGACTGATACTTACCAGGTAAAAATAACCTAATATAGATATGCATAAAGTGCCTGGAGAGCTAAACTCTTTTGATTAAAAAAGTTGCAAGCTGGGCACGGTGGTGCATGCCTATAATCCTAGTGCTTGGGAGACTGAGGCAGGAGGATCGCGAGTTCAAGGCCAGCCTACAGAGTGAGACTCTGTTTCAAAAAAAATGAAATAAATAAATAAACAAACAAGAATTGCAGAAGAGCTATAGGTATAGCTCAGGAGTAGAACACTCGTTACCATGTGCAAGGCCCTTGGTTCAATCCCCAGTAGGGGAAAAGGGAGAAAGAAAATTTGTAGAAACCAAACTTATGGCATAAGGATCAGGTCTTACCATTGTCTTCTTAGCAAAATCCACCTCTGCCTTAAGATCCTCCACAGCATCTTACTAATAATTGATTTCAACTTATTTATTTATTTATTTATTTACTCCTGGGAGGTTGAAACCAGGGCCTCACATATGCTTTACAAATTCTGTACCATTGGGTTGCACCTGCAGCCCATTGTTTCTATTCTTTGAGTCAGGGTCTTGCTAAATTATGGTGCTGCCTCTGGCCTCAACTTGTGATCCTCCTACCTCTGGCTCCTGAGTTGCTAGGATTACAGACGTGAGCCCCAGAGCCCATCTCAACTTCTTAATTCTTAGAAGTCTTTGTACACAACTGGTAGTTGTGGATGAGTGAATGAATAAAGGAAAGAGTAGCAGCCTCAAGTCCAGAAACTAGAATCTCTCCTACTAACTACTGAACTATTTCAAAACTGTGGTCATTTTAGCCAAAAAGAAACTGCACTCACACAAGAAGCATAAGAAGCATTCAATATGTCCATGGAAAAGTCCTTATCCTCCTTAAGCCTCACTTTTCTTCAATATTCTTTTTTTATTCACTGGGATGATATCTACCCTCATTCACAGAATTGTCACATTTAAGTTACATAATATATGGGGCATAAAAGTAGAAAGGGAAGGCGGGCTTGGTGACTCATGCCTGTAATCCCAGCAATTTAGGAGGCGGAGGCAGGCGGGTCCCAAGTTCAAGGCCAGAGGCAGCATGCATAACTTAGTGAGACCCTGTCTCAAGATAAAAAAAATTTTTAAATGGGCTGTGGGCTGGGTGCGGTGGCTCATGCCTGTAATCTCAGCAGCTCCGGAGGCGGAGGCAGAGGCGGAGTCGAGAGGATCACAAGTTCAAGACTGAGGCAGTCTGTGTAACTTAGCGAGACCCTGTCTCAAAAAAGTGGAAAAAAAAAAAAAAAGGACTGGAGGCGCAGCTCAGTTGTCCAGCACTTGCAAAGTATGCAGGCGCAAGGCCCTGGGTTCAACCCCAAGTACCACAAAAAAAAAAAAAAAAAAAAGAGGCTGTGGGTGTAGCTCAGTGGCAGAGTGCTTGCAAAGCTGGGGCCCCAAGTTCAGCCCTCTAGTACTAGGGGGGAAAAAAAAGGAAGAAAAATTTTTAAAAATGGGCTGGGGGTACAGCCCTGTGGTAAAGCCCTTGCAAAGTATTTGCAAGGCCCTGGGTTCAACCCCCAAGTACAGAAAGAGAAAGAGAGAGAGAGAGAGAGAGAGAGAGAGGGAGGGAGAGGGAGAGAAAGAGAGAGAGAGAGGAGTATGGAGAGGCAGAAAAGGGACTAAGGGATGAGGGCAATAAGAAAGGATAATGGGGGAAAGAAAGAAATATGTTTTTCTTTCAAAGGCAGAATCTGGAATATATATCTGTATACACATATGTACATATATGCAGACACACACACACAAACAAGACATACAAGCAGAAGGGGGAACAGTGTGGCAGAAGGGGATCAGCAATGGGGAATGGGGTCATGAGAGGGTAATGGAGGAGGTGAACATGAGCAATGTACAGTGATATGCATGTATGGAAATGTCATAATGAAACCCATTAAGGTGCATACTAACTAAAAAATACTAATAAAAAATAACACGTGAAGGAAATGTATACAGCAAAACTTTACACAAAGGATATTCTAATTGTTTTCTTACTAGATTTATAGTACACCGTATGTAAAATATCTTGGTGAAAGGGAAGCAAAATTAAAGACATAAGATATAATATTAGGTTAGGAAATTTACATTCTCTACCTCTACCCAACAAAAGCTTTTGTTATTGTTGTTGTTTTATTTGTTTGTTTTGTGGTACTGGGCCATTGAACCCAGGGCCTCAGGCATGCTTTGCAAATACTTTACCACTGAGCTGCATCCCCAGCCCATTTTTTTCCAGTAATCTGACTTTATTGGTAATTTTTAATGTACAACTTAATGAGTCACATTATGATATTTCCATACATACATACATTGTACATTGCTCATATTCGCTTCCCCTCTTACCCTCACGACTCCATCCCCAACCCCTCCCTTCCCACCAATGGTCTCCCTGCTACTTACATGTCTTTTGTGAGTATATCTATCTATATATGTATGTCCTGATTTTGCCATAAAGGTAACATATGTGATATTTATTTTCTTTTCTCCCATTACCCTTTCTTCTTGCCCCTTCCCCCTTTTCTTTAGTTCATAATCTTTCCCTATTTACAGGCTCCTTCTACTTGCATGATCTATATGTTTTGATAATAAATATGTATTGGAGTCTAACATTCACATATGAGAGAAAATTTGATGTTTATCCTTCTGGGTCTGGCTTATTTTGCTTAAAATGATAATCTCTAGTTTCATCCATTTTCCAGAAAATGCCATAATTTTGTCCTTCTTTATAGCTGAATAAAACTCCATGGTGTATATATACCACAATTTCCTTATCCACTAATCTGTGGACACCTAGATTGATCCCATATCTTGGCTATTCTGAATAATGCTGCAATAAACATGGGTGAGTAGGCATTTCTGTGGTATATTGACTTACATTCCTTCAGATATATACCCAGGAGTGGTATACCTGAGTCATATGGTAGTTCTATTTTTAGTTTCTTTTTAGTAACTTCCATACTGATTTACATAGTGACTGCACCAATCTGCATTCCCATCAGTAGTGTGTAAGGGTTCCTTTCTCCCTGCACTCTCACCAGCTGTTTTTGTTTGTTTTGTTGATGGTAGCCATTCTGACTGGGGTGAGATGAGATCTCAGTGTAGTTTTGATTTGCATTTCCCTGATTCCCACACATTTTTTTAACTTTTTTTATCTTGAGAAGGGTCTCGCTAAATTCCACAGGCTGCCTCTGGCCTCAAATCTGTGATCCTCTTGCTTCAGTTTCCTGAGGTGTGGGGATTAGAGGCACATGCACTGTGCCCAGCTCCAACCAATTTTTATGTCCTGCCCTTATGCATTTACAGTGTTTTTACAATGAATTTGTCAAGGGAAGTGGGGGGGGGGTGAGGTTCTAAAAAAGAAAAGCAAGCCCCTCAGCACTCACAGACCGCCTGTACTGAGTATCACCAGGCTTGATCAAGTCAGTCCCAAAAGCAGGAACTAGGGTGTGATCTCTGCAACACCAAACTGAGTGTGAGAATTCAGGAAGCCGGAAACCACAGTCACAGTAGCATGTGAGAGCTCCAAGAATGTCAACCAAGTGCTGGAGGCCCAAGGGAAGTGGATTGAGTCTGTCTTCCCCCTAGCCTGAGGTTTCTCTAGTCTGGGCTTCATGGAAAGTTCCTGAGCTCCACAGGCCTTAACTGCTAAGTGAGGGAGAGGAGAATGAAGTAGGAATTCCAGTATACTTCCAGCATTTTGCAATATTGTAAGAAGAAGCAGGAAAGAAAAGAGAACATTTTTATTTAGTAAGTGTACAATTTAATGGATTTCATTATGACATTTCCATGCATGCATATGTAAACAGTTTTCATTCTTACACTAACCACTATGAAGATGAAATCCACCTGGATCACTTTAAAAGCAAGGATTATGTCCTGTTCTCCTTTATCCCTGGGGAGTCCCTGAATCCATCACCATTCTCTGTAATTTAAGCATAGCTAATAAATGTTTTATGTGAGTTGAAACATCTACCAGCCCAGAGATAAAGAGAAAAGGGAAGGATCTTAGCTCCAGGAACTAAAGGAATGGAAGTTAAAAAGAGGTCAATTAAATAAAATCTACACATGTCCAGATCTCCACTTTACTCTCTAAACTTTCTGTAATTTAATTTTTAAATAAATAAATGTAAATAATTCTGCCATAGGTTCAAATACCAGAAATTATATGAAAGGTATACAATAAGAAGTTCTCTCTCAAATCCTTTTCCTTCACTGGTCCAGTTTCCACTGGTAGCCACTTGCTCTTACTGTCTTATGAATCCTTCCAAGCCCTTTTCTTTTTCTTTCTTTCTTTTTTTTTTTTTTTTTTTTTTTTTTTTTTTTTTTTTTTTTTTTTTTTTTTTTTTTTTTTTTAGCTGTACTTAGTTGAACCCAGGGTCTCTCACATAGCTTGCAAATGCTCTACCACTGGGTGGCAACCTCAGCCCATTTTTTATTTTTTATTTTGCCTCCAGGTCTCACTAAATTAAACAGGCAGCCTCTGGCTTCAAACTGGATCTTCCTGCCTCTGCCTCCTGTGTTACTGGAATTACAGGTGTGAGCCACAGTGCCCGGCTTCTTTCAGGGTTTCTTTATGTGTACACAAACAAATCTGAAGATAGGTTCTTTATTTTCCTCCTCGTGCTGAGGATCAAACCCAGGGTATTGTACATGCTAAGCACATTGTTATTTGGAACCCTTTTAAACATAAAGAAATAGCTATCCATGTTGTTCTCCATCTTACTTTTTTCAGTAAACAATATGTTTTGGATACCCCCAAAATACATTTTATCCAATGATATAAAAATAATATCTTTGTTATTTTTGTTTTATTTTACTACAATATAGTATTCCTATGTGAGCACAGACTATAATTTTCTTCTTCTTTTTTTAAATTCAGAACTTGGGTGTTGAACCCAGAGCCTTGTGCATTCTAGAGAAGTGCTGCACCACTGAGCTGCACCCTCTGTCCCTTTTTCATTTTTATTTTTTATTTTGAGACACAATTTCACCAAATTTTGGAGACTACCTCTGGTCTCAAATTCGTGATCCTCCTGCCTCAGCCTCCCAAGTACCTGGGATTACAGGCATGCCCACAGCACCCACCTCATACTATAATCTTCTTACTCAGTCCCCTTTCAATGGACATTTGGGTTGTTTTCAATTTTCTGCAATTTAAAAACAATGCTCATCTAGGCATGGTGCACACACCTGTAATCTCAGCGACTCAGGAAGCAGAAGCAGGAAGATAGCAAGTTTGAGGCCAGAGGCAGCCTCCATAATTTAAGAATAATTTGTCTCTAAATAAATAAATAAAGGGTTCAGGGTGCAACTCAGTGGCATCAAAAAAAAATATGTCCCTGAAGCCGAGTTTTCAGCCCTCTAGTACCACAAAAATAATCAAATAAAAAATGAAACATTGCTCCATTTACAAGCAGTACAACAAGTAAACTTCCATTAATAATTGGAACATGGAATATACATAGTATGAATCTAAGAAAATTGGAAATCACCAAAAGGGAAATGGAGCACATTAACATCAACATTCTAGGCATCAGTGAACTAAAAGTAAAAGTGAACTAAAGTAAAAGGAAGACATGACAAAGTTAAGGAACTAAATGGAAGATTTCAAAGGGCAGCTTGGGAAGACAAAATCAAATAATGATATGTGCAAAGATCTGGAGACAGAAAACTGGAAGGAAGAAGACAACAAGTGTGCAGACAGAATTGTGTTCAGATAGAACTCTAATAGAAATGATCATAAATGAAAGCTAGGCTACAGGGGTATATGCTTTTGTAATTTTGGTTGCTGTTGCTAGGTGGCATGGAGTTAGGTCCGACTCATAGCAACCTTATGTACAACAGAATGAAACATTCCCTGATTCTGTGCCAGGCACATGACCTTATTTATGTCTAAGCCCATTGTTGTAGACCTGTGTCAATCCATCTATTTGAAGGTTTTCCTTTTTTTCATTGACCTGCCACTCTCCCAAACACGATGCCCCTCTCCAGGGATCTGACCCTCCAGACTACATGCCCAGAATATGTAAGAACCAGTCTAATCATCCTTGCTTCCAAGGAGCACTCTGGATGCACTTCTTCTAGGACAGATGTTTGTCATTTTGGTAGTCCATAGTATATTCAATATTCATTTCCAGCACTATAATTCAAAAGCATCAATTCTTTTCCTGTCTTTTTTATTCAATGTCCACCTTTCACAACCATATGATGCAATAGAAAATAACATAGCATGATCAGGTGCACTTTCATCTTCTATATGATGTCTTTACTTTTCAATACTTTAAAGTCTTTTGCCATAACTTTTCCTAATGTAATGCATCTTTTGATTTCTTGACTATTGCATCCACAGGTGTTGATTGTAGAACTCGATAAAGCAAAATCTTGGACAACCTCAATTTTTTCTCCATTTTTCATGAAGTTGCTTACTAATCCAGTTGTAAGGATTTTTGCTTTGTTGATGTCGAGTTTCAATCCATACTGAAGGCTGTGTTCTTTGATCTTCATCAGTGAAGGTTTTGAATCCTCTTCACTTTCAGTAAGCAGAGTTGTATTGTCTGCATTATGCAGGTTTTTAATGAGTCTTCCTCCAATCTTGATGCCATGTCTTCCTTCATAAAGTCCAGCTTCTTGGATTATTTGCTCAGCATAGAAACTGAAGAGGTATGGTGAAAGGATGCAACCCTGACAACACTTTTCTGGACTTTAAGCAGTGTTTCCTTGTTCTATTAGAATGACTGCTTCCTGATCCATGTACAGATTCCTCACGAGTACAATTCTTTGCAATGTTATCCATGATTTGTTATGATCCACACAGTCAAATGCTTTTGCATAGTTGATAAAACATAGGTAGACATCCTTTTGATATTCTCTGCGTTTGGCTAATATCCACCTGACATCAGCAATGATATCCCTAGTTCTATGCCCTTTTCTGAATCCAGCTTGATTTTCCAGCAGTTCCCTGTCTATATACTGCTGCAGTAGCTTTTGGATGGTCTTTAGTAAAATTTTGCTGTGTCTGATATTAATGATGTCACTTGATAGTTTCCACATTCAGTTGGATCTTCTTTCTTGGGAATAGGTACAAATATGGTTCTTTTTCAGTTAGTTGGCCAGGTAGCTGTTTTTCAAGTCTCTCGGCATAAACAAATGAGCACCTCCAGTGCTGCATCTGTTTGTTGAAACATCTCCATTGGTATTCAGTCAATTCCTGGAGCCTGTGTTTCACCAATTTCTTCAAGGCAGCGTCCACTTTGTCCTTCAATACGACTGATTTCTAATCATATACAACCTCTTGAAATGGTTGGTCATCCACCAATTCTTTTTGTATAATGATTCCATGTATTTCTCCATCTTCTTTTGATGCTTCCTGTGTTGTTTATTATTTTCCCTGTAGAATCTTTCACTATTGCCACTTGAAGCTTGAATTTTTTTTCAATTCCTTAAGCTTGAGAAAAACAAAGTGTGTTCTTCCCTTCTGGTTTTCTTTCTCCTGATCTTTGCACATATCATTATAATATTTGATTTTGTCTTCCTAAACTGCCCTTTGAAATCTTCTGTTTAGTTCCTTAACTTTGTCATGTCTTCCTTTTACTTTAGCTGCTCGGCTGTATGATTATCTGATTCAAAATGGCTCATGCCAGTCCATTTTAGTTCACTGATGCCTAGAATGTTGATGTTAATGTGCTCCATTTCCCTTTTGATGATTTCCAATTTTCTTAGATTCATACTATGTATATTCCATGTTCCAATTATTAATGGAAGTTTACAGTTGTTCCTCTTCATTTTGAGTCATGCCACATCAGCAAATGGAGGTCCTGGGGACTTTACTCCATTTGTCATTAAGGTAGACTCTTTTCCCCAGTAGTCTTTTGAGTGCCTTCCAACTGCGGGTCTCATTTTCCAGCACTATATCTGACAGTGTTTCTCTCCTATTCATAAGGTTTTCAATGGCTGATTGTTTCAGGGGCAGGCTGCCAGGTCCTACTCCCTAGTCTGTCTTAGTCTGGAAGTTCATCTGAAACCTGTCCATCATGTATGTCCCTGCTGGTATCTGTAATACTTGTAGTATATCTTTCAGCATCACAGCAATATGCAAGCCCCCACAGTATGGCAAACTGACAGACACATGGGGGGTAATTTTAGTAGAAATTGAAAATTGACTTTCAAAGATATAACTCCACAATTGCATAATGTGTCACAAGTAATCTATGACTTGTAACAATTAAAGCCCCCTAACTTATTTATTGTTTAAGAAATAGAAGCAATTAGCAGGGTGCTGTGGTGCATGCCTGTAATCCTAGAGACTTGAGGCTAAGGCAGGAAAATCTTGAATTCAAGGCCAAAGCTAGCCTATGAAATTTAGCAAAACCCTGTCCCCCCCCCCAAAAAAAAAAAATCATCTGGGGTAGATCACTTGCAAAGAATCTACTCCTATACTTTCTATAATGCTATTCACTACTTTTGTTTGTTTGTTTGTTTGAGAAAGGGTCTCCTTATGTGGCCCAGACTATGCTGGAACTCACTATCATCTTGCCTCAGCCAATCAAGTACTAGCATCACAGGCATTCACTGCCATACCCAGAAGGTTGGTTGGTTGGTTGATTATTGTTTTTTGAGACAAGGTCTCCCTATGTAGTCTTTTGAACTCTTGATTCTCCTGTCTCAGCCTCCTGAGTGCTGAGATTACAGGCGTGCCCTACTGCATTTGTCTACTCACATTCTTTTTTTTTTTTTTTGCAAGCGCAAAGGATTTTATTGTCTGACGCGTCGGGGTCTACTCAGCTCCATTGAACGAGAGAGTGAGAGAGAGACCCCGAAATGCAGAAGCGAGGGCTTTTTATGCCCTTACAGAAGCAAAATGGCCGATTAGCTGACTGGTACAACTTTGATTGGTCACATTGGCTGACTTTTAAACTGATTGGTTAAATCAAATAGCAAGGCGCGAGCGGGAAGGGGGAAGGTTTCGTCATTCTGAGACGTTGGTGTTAGCAGATAACAGGAAGCGGCAGCTTAAGATAGCTTGGGACCTCCCAAGTTGGGAGGGGTGGGGGTCTCTCTGAGGCAGTGGAAAAATTTTCTTAGCCTGATCTATAAAATGGCTTTTCTATGGCTAAGCTGGGTCCTTCATTCCCCCATTCTTTTTGAAAGCTATTTTAATCTTAAAATAGTAGCTACAATTCATGACTTAAGAATTGGGTCCCATCATTTTCATCATCAGATTTATAACCATCATCATAGCTTTCTCTATTATTATGATCAGGACCATCACCATATTTATCATCTTCATATAACATATTAGTCCATGTTTGGCCAGTTTCCTATCCTGAATGTGGTTTAACATCTTATCAGCTATACAACTTTTCTCATCCCTCAGTTCTCACTTCCACATAGGCCTTCTTCCAAACTTGCTTTTTACTTTCTGTCAAATACCTACACAATCTTTCTCAAATTTCCCTAAGTTCCTGGATTTCTGTGTCCTTCAGTTCACATGGATTCCTCTGACAGTCAGAAAACAAAAGAACAGTAGTTTTAGCATAGTACAATTACTCAGAAAGATTCCTTTTTTAAGCTTTTACAAATTCATTTGCACATCTTTAAGTTTTAACATCATTATTACATAATTAAAATAACTAGAAAGAAATAAGGAAAAGTCATCCCAGAGTTCATGTTTCCAAGCATTCTAGAAAGGTCCTGGTAACACAGTTTTATAGCTTGCAGAGGTAACATCATCATGCTGTGACAATGAGTTTATAGGGTCCCTCATGTGGGATGTGCGGTTGCATCTCACGCGTATAGGAGGGAAAGGTAGGAGGTCAGGACACTTAGCGCCAGTCTCCAAGGTTATTTTTCTACTCACATTCTTGACAGGGATAGAAACTACTGATTTTCTACTTATCCAGTTAAGAGTATGCATAACCCACTAGCACAATCATGTATCGCACATATGTCAACTTCATCTCATTTGTACCCTTAAAAAGGAGATATATGAGAAATTAATTTTTCTTTATTTTTGACATAGGGTCTTACTATGTAGCCCAGGCTGGCCTCAAACTTAAAGTGATCCTCCTGCCTCAACCTCTTAAGTGCTGGGCTTATAGTCTTGTGCAAGCATGCATGGCTTGGAAATTATCTTGATAATTTTGTTTAGAGGGAGATATTCATAACACAAGTAAAAGACAGCCATTAAGAAAAATATTATTAATTCAATAACATTAAAAAAATTGAGCCAGGTGTGGTGGCGCACGCCTGTGATCCCACTGGCTCAGGAGGCAGAGGCAGGAGGATTGCAAGTTTGAGACCAGAGGCAGTCTGCGTAACTTAGTGAGACCCTGTCTCAAAAAGTAAAAAAATGGGCTGGGGGTGTAGCTCAGTGGCCCAGCACTTGCCAGAGCATGCAAGCGCGAGGCCCTGGGTTCAACCACCAGTACCAACAAAAAATAAAAAAATTAAAAACCTACTCTGGAGACTGAGGCAGGTGGATGGATTTCACATTTGAGGTCAGTGGTAGCCTTCGTAATTTATGGAGACCCTGACTCAAAACAGAAATTAAAAATGGGCTGGGGGTGTGGCTCAGTGGTAGAGCACTTGTAACCTATAGGCAAGGCCCTGTGTTCAACCATCTTGTACTGCAAAAAAAAACCCAAAACAAACAAAAATAATTTTGGACATGACAAAATATTTATGGAATATGGAGAAAAGTGCAAAAAATGCATTTAACAAAAATAAATATAATATTAATACTATTTGTCAGCCATTGGTTATGTGCTTTACTTATATTAACATATTGACTTCTGCAATATTTTCTTTGTTTTTTGAGAGGATTTTTTGTTGTTGTTGTTTTTCTTGCTATGTATCATAGGCTGGCCTTGAACTTGAGTTCTCCTGCCTCAGCCTCTTACAAGCATGAGCCACCATAATTTACACAATTTACGTTTATTGAATGCTTGCAGCATGTCAGGCAATGAGGTAAATATTTTACATATATTATCTTAATGCTGTGTATATTTACCTAATTCTCACAACAATCTACGAGGCTAGGGAAACTGAAACTTAACTGAGAATTTAATTAAATTGCACAGAATTACAATATGTAAAAGAATGGGTAGTAAGGCTGGAGATACAGCTCAGTGGTAGAGCACTTACCTAGCATGCATGAGTCCATAGGTTCAAATCACAATAACTCATTCACACACATACACATACACCACTAAATGTTTGCAAGGCATTGTGGTACATGCCTACAGTCCCAGCACTCAGGAGCCTGGAGCAGGAGGATTGTGAGTTCCAGCCTGGACTACATCCCAAAACCTTATCTAAAACAACAACAACAACAACAACAACAACAACAACAACAACAACATAACAAACAAACAAAAAAAAAAAACAGTAGAGTGTTTGCCTAGCATGTGCAAGGCCCTATGTTTATTTTTTTTAATTTATTTTTTGCTCTTGTGGTTGTTTTGAGAGAGTCTTGCTATGCAGCTCAGACTGTCCTCAAATTTGAGATCCTCCTGCTTAGACCTCTTGAATGATGGGATTACAAGTGTATGCCACTAGGCCTGGGTATGGCCCTGGTGTAATCTCCAGGATTGAAAAATTAAAAAAAAAAAAAAAAAAAAAAGAATTAGAGCCCATGTCTATTCCTGATTTCTCTATACCTACCTTCCTCCATTGGAATTGGTAGGTAAATTGGTTTGATCAGATTTAATTTGAGTGAAGAACTTTCAGTATACTATAATTGCAGGATAATTAAAAGGTATGAATAGGCAGATTGTAATTGGACACAAAACTATAAAAGTAAAAACACAACTTTTTGTAAATATGGAATGCTTCACAAATTTGTATACCATCCTTGTGCAGAGGCCATGCTAATCTTTGTATCATTTCAATTTTATTATATGTGCTGCCAAAACAAGCGTCACATAAGTCTTAAAAAAGACATTATGCCTGGGTATGGTGGCCTGTATTCCTGACTTGGGAAGCCAAGGCAGGAGGACTGCAAGTCCAAGGCCAGAGGCAGCCTGTGTAACTTAGTGAGACACTGTCTCAGAATGAAAAGTTAAAAAGAGGTTATGGGTGCAGCTCAGTGGTATTGTACTTGCCTAGCATGTGAAAGTCCTTGGGTTCAAACCTTAGTACTGCAAAAAGCCAAAACCAAACCAAAGCAAACCAACCAACCAAACAAAAAATGTGGAGGGATCATTTTAACTGAAAATAATGAAAAGGACACAAATAGAAGGTAGCATTTGAATTGGACCTTAATGGATGTCAGATCTTTAAATGTCAGTCCAGAATGTAGATAAAAACAATGTTCTTTTTTCTTTTTCTTTCTTTCTTTTCTCTTCTTCTTCTTCTTCTTCTTCTTCTTTTTCTTCTTCTTCTTTTTTTTTTTTTTTTGTAACCTCAGGTTATTTGAACAGATTTGAACAGAGAAAACTTAACATAGCAGATTGTTAATACAGTAACTGAGGAAATAAAAAATCTAAGGTATCATAGAGGTAGTGACTGTAGACACATCTACCTTCTCCAAAACTGAAGGAACAAAGGAAAGAGGTCAGAATTATTAAAACAAAAGACAGGTGTTGTGGTATACATCTGTAATTCCAGTGACTCAAGAGGCAGAGACAGGAGGATCATGAGTTCGAAGCCAGAGGCAGCATATGTGACTTAGTGAGACCCTGTCTCAAGATAAAAAATTAAAAAGGGGCTGGGAGTGCAGCTCAGTGGTAGAGCACTTGCAAAGTCAGCCTAAGGCCCTGGATTCACCTCGCCAAAACTGCAAAAGAAAGAAAAGAATGAAGGAAGGAAGGGTTTTTACACTCCACTGTTTTCCCAGCTTTTATTCTTTCATCTCCCTTTGGCATCTTGGTCTCATTTCTAGAGGTCCTTAGAAGGTCTTTTGTTTCTTTTTTTCTTTTTGTTTTATTTATTTATTTATTTATTTATTTATTTATTTATTTATTTTGCAGTACTCAGGGAATCCCACATGGCAGGCAAACACTCCACGACTGAGCTGTACCCCTCATCCCTTTTTATTTTTTATTTTGAGTTAGTATCTCACCAGGTTGTGCAGGCTGCCTTGTGCCTCAAACTTGTGATCCTCCTACCTCAGCCTCTTGAGTAGCTGGGATCACAGGCATGCACCACCACATCCATGTTCACTTTCCCTCTATTTTTTAAAATTGAGGCAAAATTCACACAAAATAACATTAACCATTAATTTTATTAAAATGTATAACTCTTGGCATTTGCTACATTATAATGTTGTGTAACCATCATCAATATCTAGTTCCAAAATATTCTCATCATTCAAAAGGAAAAACACATATCCAGTTAATAGTCAATCCCTATTTCTCCTTCCCTCCATCTTTTGGCAGCCACTAGTTACTATAGATTTACCTATTTTGGATGATTTATTTAAATGGAATCATATAATATTCACTTCCCACAATGTTTTCTAGGTTCACCTCCATTGTAGCATTTGTTACTACTTTAGCTCTTTCATGACAGAATAATATTCCATTGTATGGAAATATTACATGGTGGATATTTATTCATTAGTTGATAGATATTTAGGTTTCTATTTTTGGCTATCACAAACAATGCTGCTTTGGTTATTCATATACAAGTAATTATGTGAATACATTTATTTATTTATTTACTTATTTATTTTGGGTGCTGGGGATTGAACACAAAGCCTAGAGCATGCTAAGCATGTGCTCTAGTGCTGAGCTGTACCCCTACTCCTTTCTGGACACTTTTTTTTTTTTGCATTATTTGGGGGATGAATTGAGGGTCTCACACATACTTTGTAGGAGGAGCTCTACTATTGGACTGTACTTCAGCACATTGTTTTCATTATTTAGAGAATATTTCATTAGTTTCTATAATCAAACCCATGTAGATAAGACCTTATATATTTAATAGAGCTCAGCACAATTTGTATGTTTCATTTTGAGTCAGGGCCTTGCTAAGTTACCCAGGCTTGAGTTACCCTGGCTTGAACCAGTGATCCTCCTTCCTCCACCTCCTGAGTCACTGGGATTATAGGCATATGCCACCATGCTCAGTTTTGAATAGTTTTTTAAAATTTAATTAATTAGTGTATTTATTTACAGATAGTCTTGATATCCTCCTTGCCTCAGTCTCCCTCTCAAGTGCTGGGATTATAGGTTTATGCAGGTGGATTTGTTGGATTATATGGTAATTCCATATTAAAATTTTGAATAACTACCAAGTTTTTGTGTTTTTTTTCCTTTTTTCTTTTTGTGGTACTGGCGGTTGAACCCAGGGCTCGCGCTTGCATGCTCTGCAAGTGCTAGACCACTGAGCTGCACCCTCAGCCCATTTTTTTACTTTTTAAAACAGAGTCTCGCTAAATTACGCAGACTGCCTCTGGTCTCAAACTTGCGATCCTCCTGCTTCTGCCTCCCCAGCCGCTGGGATTATAGGCATGCGCCACCACGCCCAGCCCAAGTTGTTTTTCACAGCAGTTATATCATTAAAATGTAAACAGTCATATAGTAATGTACAAGGGTTTCAATTTCTCCACATTCTTCTCTTTATTTTTAATTTAATTTAATTCATTTATTTTTGCAGCACTGGGGTTGTACCCAAGGCCTTGTGCATGCTAGGCAAGTGCTCTACCACTGAGCTGCACCCCAACCCCATCTTTATTTTTTATTTTGAGAGAGTCTCAGGGTCTTGCTAAATTGTGCAGGCTGCCTCTGCCTTCGAACATGTGATCCTCCTGCCTCAGTCTTTCAGTCACTGGGATTATAGGCATACACTGCTGAGCCAGGCTCAATTTCTCCATACCCATGCCAGTATCTGTTTTCTTTTCTACCACCACAGCATTTAAGTTATATCTATGCTGCACATGTTTTAACTCTTATGTTTCATTTATATTTTGGATGGGACTTGGTTTTGGACAAGTTATATCTCTCTGGATCTCCTACAGAAAATGATTGCTAGGGACCTTTTATTTCTACCTCCCGAAAAGAATGAGTTTATTAGATACATCCTTTCAGAGATGCTGTGTCCTTCTGGGCTATTCATTGTACAGGGTCACTCACACATATCATGAAATCACATGCCTTTCATTCAAAATTACTGTGAGTTGATGTTTCTTTTGTTTGCTACCTGTCATTTTCAAGGTATACTTCTGTCTTGTGATGGCTTTTCAGCAGAATCTTCCTCTCTATTGCTAGATTTACTTAATTCCTAAATCTTTTCCAATGCTATGTTTGATTGCATTGTTTTTGCTTCCATTAGCAGATGTTTTCCAATAATACTCTGCCTACTTTGCAATGAATGCTTTATCCATGTCTCTGACTGTCAAATCAGGATACTTTGGGGAAAATATATTGCTTTCTCTGTTTCTGGGTCTGCTTCTGCCTTTCCTTCACTTTAAATAAGGTTAAAAAAACATTTCTCTACTTGTATCCACATGTCAAAACTCACCTATTCGTACTTTTAAGATTTGTGGATTTTGCTACGTTTAAATTTTACCTCATTAGAAAATAAAAAGGACTATAAACACTATTAAATCCTAGCTAAGTCTTTTTTAGGGTGGGGGTGCTGGGGGTTGAACCCTAGGCCTTGTGCCTGCATGCTTTGCAAGTGCTGGACCACTGAACTGCTCCCCAGCCCAATTTTTTTACTTTTTGAGATAGGGTCTCGCTAAATTACACAGACTACCTCTGGTCTCGAATTTGTGATCCTCCCGCCTCTGCCTCCTGAGCAGCTGGGATTACAGGTGTGGGCCACCACACCCTGCCCAAATCCTACCTAAATCTTTAATCCCAGTACTGGAAAGGCTGAGGCAGGAGGATCGTCATAAGTTTGAGGACAGTTTGAGCTAAAGAGTGAGACCCTGTCTCAAAAACAAAAACAAACACAAACAAAAACCACCACCACTACTACCTCCCCCCAAAAAACACAAGTAGATAAGATTTCACAATGCTGATATGTTGCAGAGAAGAGGAGGAGGGGAAAGAGGAAGAGGAGAAAAATGTATCTTGAATTTGATGAACAAGAGTGACAGTGATCTGAAGCAAAGTTACTGTGAGGGTTGTAGCCCATGTACTAATCTCAAATAAGTGGTGACAGAGATATGCCTAAAACATCTCTTGTTAAGGACTAATTTGCATTGTGTGTGTGTTGCTGGGGATGGAACCCAAGGTATGCTAAACACCAGCTTTACCATGGAGCTATACCTCTAGCCCACATTCACACAAGTTTATGAAATTCCTTAGGGATGTGTCACTAGAATGGCCTTGACATTGTGGCCCATACAGGCAAGTATTTAAAACAAGTGCCAAATTCAATCAGTATATAGACTGATTAGGTATGGAAGTACTAGTGGAATCTAGGTGGAGACCATAGAATTTCAACTACTTAACTTAGGCAAAGGGCTGGGATTTAGCTCAGTTGGTAGAGCGCCGCTCTGCAGTCTCTGAGGTCCCGAGTTCAATTCCCAGCACCGCAAAAAATGGGAGGACGTGGCAACCCACTCCCAAGGCAATCCCGAAACAATCTGCCATTGAAAACCCTATGAGGGTCGCTGAGCTGGACACGACTTGACAGCACCTAACAACAACAACAACAACGACAAGTTAGGCAAAGTTCACATGGGTGGTAAAATTAATCCCATCTATTTAAAATGGGCTCAAGTTTATCATTGTCATGGTGACAGTGAAAAAAAGGCTCATGCCTATTAGTGGTTTAAGAAGAATTGCTAGCAGCTATGAAGCTAGTCTAGTGGCTAGACTTTGGTCCAGGTCAAAAACTGGCCAACAGTTTAAGACCAGAGGTAGCCTGCACTACTTAGAGAGACCCTGTCTCAAAAAATGAAAAAAGGGACGCCAGGGTACAGTTCAATAACAGAACACTTGCTTAGTATGCATGAGGCCCTGGTTTCATTCACTCAATACAATAACAAAAAAACCTGGCCAATAAACAACCAAGGTCCTCTGAGAAAATGTCTGAACTTTCCTGGCATGTTAACTTTAAGTTTTTTAAAGATAATCAAACCATTTATTTATTCATTCATTCATTCTTACTAGAGTGATACCCCAGGGCCTTGTGCATAATTTGTAAGTAGAGGCTGCCTCTGGCCTGGAACTTTCGATCTTCCTGCCTGTCTCTTAAATCCCTGGGATTACAGGCCTGTGCCACACTGCTTGGCTCAAATCCTTCTCTTAATAGGGGTCCTATCTAATCTAGGGACAGTTTAAATTTAAATAGAGACGAAATCTTAACACTTTCTTCTTTTAAAAAATTTTTAATTTAATTAATCTTTTTTGCAATACTTGGGTGTTGAACCCAGGGCCTTGCACTTGGATGCTTTGCAAGTGCTGGACCACTGAGCTGAACCCCCAGCCCATTTTTTTTTAACATTTTGAGACAGGGTCTTGCTAAATTATACAGACTGCCTCTGGTCTTGAATTTGTGATCCTCCTGTCTCCACCCGCAGAGTTGCTGGGATTACAGTCGTGTACCACCACCGTGCCCTGCTCCCATTTTTTAATTTGTTTAAAATTTTGAGTGAGGGTCTTGCTGAGTTACACAGGCTCCCTCTGGCCTCAAACTTGCAATCCTCCTAGCTCTGCCTCCTGAGTCTCTGGGATTATAGGCATGAGCCACCATGCCTGGCAAAATCTTCATATTAAGTTTAGGAAAACTTATATATTTGTATTTGAGTATTATGAGTAACACATAAGAGAACTTGGCATATTAGAGATTTTAAGTAAATACATGCAATTGAATAATTGGTTTGAGATCTATGATTTGAAAGGGAAGGGTATAAAATACTACTTTTAAAATATCTTAAACTAGGTTTAATGGTGCATGCCTGTAATCCCAGCACTTGGGAGGTTGGGGCAGTTTGAGGCCAGAGGCAGCCTGCATAAAGTAGTGAGACACTGTCTCAAAAAAAAAACCAAAACAACACAAAAAAACAAAACAAGGGGCTGGGGTACAGTTCAGTGGTAGGGCATAGGCTTTGCATACTCAAGGCTCTGGGTTAACCTCCCCCCCAGTATGTCAAAAATAAATAAGTAAATTAATAGAGACTTTACAACTGACTTGTAAAGGTCTGGGTGTGTAGTTTAGGGGCAGAGTGTTTGCCCAGCATGCTCAAGGACCTGTATAGGATCTCAAGCACTGTTAAAAAAAGAAAAAAAGTATATAAAGTGTGTGACTGTATCCCTCTCTCTCTCTCTCTCTCTATTTATATTGTTGTCGTTAGGTGCTGCCAAGTATGTCTGACTCATAGCAACCCTTATAGGGTTTTCAACAGCTGATTGTTTCAGGATTACCTTGGGAGTAGATTGTCATGTCCTTCTCCCATTTTTATGGTGCTGGGAATTGAACTCGGAACCTCAGAGACTGTAGAGCAATGCTGTACCAACTGAGCTAAATCCAGTACATATATATATGTGTATATATATATATATATATATATATATATATATATACACACACACACACACACATATATACACATATACACACATATACATACATATATATCTCCCTATACACATACACACACATACATAGTATTCTCAATACTTTTTAAAAAAAATTTTTGATAGAGTCTCCCTGTGTGGCCCAAACTGGCCTTAAACACACAATCTTGTGCCAGGCACGATGGCACATGCCTATAATCCCAGTGGCTTGGGACGTGGAGGCAGGAGGATCGCAAGTTCGAGACCAGAGGCAGTCTGCGTAACTCAGTGAGACCCTGTCTCAAAAAGTCAAAAAATGGGCTGGAATGCAGCTCAGTGGTCCAGCACTTGCAAAGCATGCAGGCGCGAGGCCCTGGGTTCAACTCCCAGTACCGGAAAAAAAAAAAAAAAACCACAAAAACAAACAAAAAACCCCACAATCTTCCTGCCTTAGTCTTCTGAGTGCTGGAAGTACAGTTATGTGCCCCCACACCAGCCTTTTGTTTTGTTTTTTTGAGATTGGGTCTCATAACTCAGGCTGGCCTGCAATTCCTTATGCAGCCCAGGCTGGAATAATAGTCATGCACCACCACAACTGGCAGAGTCAAAGCCTCCTAATGTCTACATTTCCCCTAAATGATTTTGTTTAACAATAATAGAGGTTAGCTTTTTTTGAAGATTAAATATTTGTTGAGCATCTCACAGTCATTATATCATTTAATCTTCATTATATTCTCACTGAAGGGCTGGGATTTAGTTCAGTTGGTAAAGCACTGCTCTGCAGTCTCTGAGGTCCCAGGTTTGATTCCCATTACCACAAAAATGAGAGGACACAGCAATCCTCTCCCAAAGCAATCCTGAAACAATCAGCCATTGAAAACTCGCACGATTTGATGGCACCTAACAACAACAACAACATCAACAATACTTTTACTGAACCTTCATTCACGGAGTGTCCAACTTTCTAGGAACTCCCTGCTAGATCTGGGAATTCAATTGTTGTTGTTGTTAGGTGCCATTGAGTCGGTATCTGACTCATAGCGACCCTCATAGGGTTTTCAATGGCAGACTGTTTCGGGATTGCCTTGGGAGTGGATTGCCAGGTCCTTCTCCCATTTTTGCGGTGCTAGGAATCGAACTCAGGACCTCAGAGACTGCAGTGGAGAGCTCTACCCACTGAGCTAAATCCCAGCCCAGCAATTCAATTGTTGTTGTTGTTAGGTGCTGTTGAGTCCTGTCCGACTCATAGCGACCCTCACAGGGTTTTCAATGGCTGATTGTTTCGGGATTGCCTCAGGAGTGGATTGCCACGTCCTTCTCCTATTTTGGAGGTGCTGGGAATCGAACTCGGGACTTCAGAGATTGCAGAGCAGCGCCCTACCAACTGAGCTAAATCCCAGCCCTCTCCAGCAATTCAATAGTGAGCATTATTTCCATCCTCCGATAATTTCAAGAAATTTAGCCGTGGCCGGGCGTGGAGGCACACGCCTGTAATCCCAGCGGTTTGGGAGGCAGAGGCAGGAGGATTGCAAGTTTGAGACAAGAGGCAGTCTGCATAACTTAGTAAGACCCTGTCTCAAAAAAAGTAAAAACATGGGCTGGAGATGCAGCTCAGTGGTCCAGCACTTGCAGAGCATGAAAGCGCAAGGCCCTGGGTTCAACCCCCAGTACTGCAAAAAAAAAAAAAAAAAAAAAAAAAAAAAAAAAAAAAAAAAAAAAAAAAAAAAAAAAAAAAAAGAAAAAAAGAAAAAAAAAAAAAGAAACTTAGCCTCTAAACTCCCCTTCCATAGGAGGAAATGAAGATCTCTTCTGAAAGGTTGATTTACCTGTGGAGCATCTATACCAAGCAAAGGGTCTCATTTAGACTCTTTTATGTCCTTAACCATTGAAACTATCGGTAGAGTACTTAAGAATGTTGGAAGATACGTAATTTTTTTTTCATTTTTATTTGGAAGGAAAATAACCTTTATAATTAATGACTTTTCTGCTCCCTCTTCTTTGCTATAGTATTAAACAAACGTGGCAAATTTGTACTCGGACTGCTACTGTTCTGGGAGACTTCAGGGGCGAGGGACCAAATTCTAGAGGAAAAGGGAGGATACTTTTGAAGGAACAATGCAACCCTGCCATATGTCTGGACTAAATTCAGAGGGCACAAAGCTATCCACTGGTGAGGCAAGCATTTCTTGTTTTTTAATCTTTGTTTTTCTTCACTGTTTCCAAAGCTTGACCGTGAGCCTGCAAATGACAGGGAAATCATAATTTTTATTTTACCTCCCATACTCCCTATGGTCTCTTCTCGACTTCTCTCTTACATGCTTTTCCCCCTTCACCGTAGGCAGATAATCTGAAAATGACCGTTTTATCCTACCGCCACATGGACTACGTAGCCTCATGGCGACCTTGACAGCCATCTGGGTGGGAATCGGGGCGGGGCGGTCGCCTGTGAGGGGAAAACCTTCAGATGGCTGCGAGAAGCCTCCACGAGCCGGAGACTACAGCAAAGCCCCACTCAGCAGAGTTCGCCAAAAGATTGACATAAAGTACGCCAACTGTCTTTGCTCTAGAGACTTGCGCCATCTCGCGAGATTTTGGCGCCAATCTGGCGTCCAAGGAGTCTCTCTGAATGGGGGATGGGAACGTCTGTGGCGCAATCATTGCGCGAGATTGGGCCGCGGTCACAAGGGCTCCCAACCGTGCTTAGATGTCGCGATACTTCGTTTTCTCCAGCCTGGAATACACGGGATTTTCTCGCGAGAGCCCGTGCTGAGGGCTCTGGGAGACCCCGGGTGTTTGTGTGTATGTGTGTTGGTGAATGTGAGTACGGGGAAGCAGCGGCCGCCATTTCAGGGAGCTTGCCGACGCTGTCGCAGGGGTGGATCCTGAGCTGCTGAAGCCACCGTCCTGCTCTCCCGCCTGGGCTCCTTTTATCCCACTGTTTCTTTTAGATTTTCTCGGGCCAGCCGTCCTTGGAGCCCGAAATTCGGGTTGGGCGGTACCGTGGCCTGGGCCTAGGCGCTTAACAGTAGCAAGAGCGGCAGCGGCGGCAGCAGCAGATTTTTCCCCGATTCGAGCACAGGAGCCCTAAAGCCCGCACAGGTACGGGGGCTTTGCGGACTGGCGTATTGTAAGTTTTTCCTAGGTTTTGTGCTCCTTGGTGTTAAGGGCTACTTCTGGCAGTTTTTATCGCGGGGGGGAGGGCTTTTGAGAAATCGATCCCATTTCGGTGGTCGCGCCTTTCTTTTGTGGTAGGGCAGAGTCGAGGTTTTGGAGATGGCAGGGACTCCAGGGAGGTCTTAAGCAGATGGCGCGATCTATCCCTTCGAGGCCTGGGACGGCCGCGACCTCCCAACATGGCGCCAGTCGAACACTACCTTGGTACACAACCCCTCCCAGCAGAGGGTGTTTCCTTTTGCCCCTAAAATGGCAGCGCGGGTTTTATGCGGAAAGAGGCCCTCGTTGTGGCTGTCGAGTTCCCTTTTTGGGGGTTGATGGCAGGCTTTTAAAAATTGGACATTGAAGTTTCTGTTTTCGTGTGCTTAATGTAAGAGGCGTTTCAGATTTATTTACACAAACCAAGGCTAAGACTCGGCTTGTCACTTTAGTCATTTATAGGGTTTTTGAAGCGTTTTCTTAGGATTTGGAGGGTGTCGGCAAAGGAAAAAAACTTTGAGGGTTGGAAAATGTTTACTCACAAGATTGTCTTGTTCTTCCCTAGGCGTTTAGAGAAAATGGCAGACGATATTGATATTGAAGCAATGCTTGAAGCTCCTTACAAGAAGGTGAGAAAAAACATGTTGGTGAGGCTTATATATTTCTTAATTTAGCATTATTCACGAAACTACTGCTGAAATGTAAACTAACCTCCCCGGAGCCCTCTTGATTTATCTTATCAGAGATGCATTACGTATAACTTACAAAAGTAAATATATGCTATTGATGTAATAATATTGTGCAGTAGTTTCACTTCAGCGTGATGAATAAATGCCCATCTATCTCTCTTTGTAGACTTGCCTAACGATATCTCACCTCTACTCCCATGAATTCACCTTTGATTCCAGTGTGAACTGTCAATCATAAGGTAGTAATTGAGTGACTTATCGCTGTACCGTGGTCCCCTAGGTAAAAATGACTCAACTAAGAATTACCAGCTCCAGTTTGGTATAGCAAAAAGGTGAATGTAGTGGTTTGGGAAAATAGCAGGGGTCCAAGAATAACAAAGCATAACCAGTCTACGGCAAGTAAATCTTTTAATAAGTCTTTTAAGAAGAAATGGGTGAGATTTTAAAATTCACATATATATGACTGGTGATAGTAAATTTTAAAACAGGCAGGTGGCGATCTGCTTCTCAGTTAATAATTACTAAAATTCTTGGATCCCTGAATAGAAAAAAAAATTTTTTTTCTAAAAAGGCAAAAGAGAGGGAGTATCACAGCTTAGAGTCACTTGATGACTGTTTTTGCTGTTCTCCATATTGTTTTGTTTTTAATTAGGCCCTGACATAATATTCCACACTAAAAACTACAAAGGAGTTATTTTGGCTAATGATTCAGTATGACCCATTTCAGTATCTCAGTAAAAGTAAACTGTCTTTTCCTTCTTTCACCAGTTGGTGGTGAAAATAGCAGTATGCATGCATTATCTCTGGTGTCACAAACTGTAAGCTTTGTAATTTAGCAGTTATGTTCCTATAGCTGTTATGATCAAACTTTCAAAGAAACATTGCGCTAAACCTTTAAAAATAATACATTTGTTTTGGAGTGTATAGCACGACCATGTGGTACCTTTTGGATGAATTCTGATAGCCTTAAACAATGTATGTAGTTTTGTAATGCATAGACTGGAAGAGCTACTTTCTGTTTTAATGTTTCTTGTCTTAGTTTAACATGGACGTAATTCCATGTAAAACAGGTATGGAAGTAGGAAATGTTTAGGCTGGACTGGTGGATTATTAATTGACTTTCTTGGGTTCTTGGGAGTCAACATTACTAAAGCAGTGTGAATCCCTGTTTGCTTCAGGGCGAGATGTGTGACAGAGGTGGCATCAAGCTCTTACAGTCCCAACCCTCCAACGGAAATGGGCGAAGATCTCAGGAATGGCATCGGTCACAGGAAATCGATAGTGGCTGGCTACTAGCATGGCCACTTGGGGCTTAGGCAGAAATAGAGCCATGGTACTGACAAAAGGGACCATAGCACATGGAATAACACTCAAAAACAGGACTTCATTCATGTTTCATAGAAATTATATTTAACCACTTCAGCATTGTAAAATCTGGATAACTTAATACCTATACTATGTAAGAAAGTAGAATGTTAACGTGGAGATATTTTTTTTGTATCTTGATGACTTAATCGTAAGCCACAAAGTGGTTAAACACATACCATCTAAATTTTTTATAGCCTTCCATGTAAAACTAAATAAGTAATTAGTTTTTAAATTGTTTTGTATTTTCTTATTCCTATTCCCTTTACCCTTTGACAACTTGAAATGTTACCACTTCGTCCTCATGATGTTCTTCTATCAACCCTGCTTAGGATGAGAACAAATTGAGCAGTGCTAACGGCCATGAAGAACGTAGCAAAAAGTAAGTTTTAAGAAAGAACCTGGGGGGGTGAATTTTATGTGGTCTAGAGCTTGAGTTGTGTCCTTGTGGCTAAAGCATCAAACTAAGTTTCTCTTCTGAAGCCTTTCTTTGCCTCTTAGATAATTGGTGCTTTACCTTTTTAGGTGAGAAAGTCCTTGGGGATGTAAAGCTGTGGGTTTGGGGGTATATTTCAAGATACGGTTTCTGGGACCTGAACACATTCTCCTTCAAGTCCATCATGATGATCTAGTTAAGAGATTTTGTATTAGAACTTACCTTTTTTTTTTTTTTTTTTTTTTTTTTTTTTTTTTTTTTTTTTTTTTTTTTTTTTTTTTTTTTTTTTTGTAAACTTTGGTTTAATATTTGGTGATGCTATCATAAAACTTACCTCCATTGAACTTAAAGGGAGAAGAGTTACGTTAGGAAAAAGAATAACCAGGCCATGGGAGTTATTCTATGCCCTAAATCACTAAAGGAATCAGCTATGAATTATTTCTACTCCTTACTGCTGATAGGCCTTTTGGTAGTTAGGAAATAGCATACTTAATATGGCTATTTAATATGGCTTTCATTGTCTTGTGCCTTTTAAAATCTAATCGACATAAAAATGAAAATGGGTTTTTTTGAAATAATATTTATGTAATTTATTTGGGTTAGATGAGTAACCTTCATTAGGAACATTGTGCTACAGACTGGTACAGCATACATACAAGTCTATATAAACACTTTTAACTGGATCCACTTTATAAGGTTGGAGCCTATCAGCTGTTGAAATTTCCTTTCAGCTCTAAGGTTAGTGATTCTTAACATGTGGTCATGTTATGAGCATTAAGTTGTTTTACTAGCCTATGTTTATGATGTAATGAGTGTAATACATAATGAAAAATGATGCTAAGATAGTCATTTATTTGACTCTTTCTGGCCTTTTTCCTACTGAGAGGTCAAAGTGCTTCATAATAACTACTTCAGTCATCCGCACAACACCTTTGTTAGGTAGATTGATAAAATTTTATGAAATAGGTGAGAAAATAGTTGAATTTAGGTTACTCAGGGTTTGTTAAGCCAGTATTTTCTAATTCCCTTAATATTGTACTACTGATTTGGTACACTGATATGATTTGGATCAGTTGTGTTGGTGCATATCTGTAATCCCTGCACTTGGGAGGCTGAGACAGGAGGATCACAAGTTTTGAGGCCATCCTGGACTTCATAGCAAGACCTGTCTCAAAAAAAGCCAGGCATGGTGTCGCATGCCTGTAATCCTAACACTCAGGAGGCCAAGCCAGGAGGTTCAGAAGTTCAAGGCCAGTCTGTGCTAAATATCTAAAAGGGAGAAGAGGAGTTATATTTTAAGACAGTCATTCACATGTTTGCGGGCGTGTGTGTGTGTGTGTGTGTGTGTGTGTGTGTGTGTGTGTGTGTGTAGTGGGAAAATGTTCTTTTTTCTGGTATAAGCTTAGGTGGAACTTGTTCCTCACTAATCCATAAGTGGATATGAGGATCAGATTTGGTTTAGACTTAAATTGCTTTGGTCAGAGGCAGCCAGTCATTGTAAGGTTTGTGTCATTGGGTTTTAAACCTTATCCAAATAGCAATTTCCTAATGTTTCTGTTTTGCAATTCTGTAATTAAAAGAATACTCAAGAAAAGATGTCAATATAAATTGATAGAAATTATCCAGTCGAGAAGTCAGGCCTAGTGGTTAAGTGAAGATTTTACCTTAAGTACTAGAGGATGAGGACATAAAACTTTTGGATTGTAACTCTCCGTTTTTATACTGTTCTCTGAAGTCATTCCTTGTCACTAATGTCCTGTCCAGTTTATACTTGTTTTTGTCCTGCATCTAAATTTATTTAAATGACCAAACTTTTTATAAGGAAATCAAGCATCATGCTTCTTCATAAATGTATTCTAATGGTCTTTATTGATCTAATGTAGAGAGCCTATGGGACTAAATATAAAAGTGGAAAATCTAATTGGCCGTATAACTCTTTAAGGGAAGACTCTTTCTAAACACCACTAGTAATTCTTTAAAATGTATAAAATAATTCTCTGTTAGACTTTTTATTCTCAATTATAGCTGTTCAAGTGACCCCTTTGTTGGATAAGGAAATTTTTACCCATTTTTCTGAAGGAAGATCTATAGTTAAATTCCAATTATCTTTCAAATTAATTTGAACATTGTGTAGGAGAGAGTTTTTGTATTTAGCATAGCTAAAATACAAAACATACTCTTTTCCTTTAATCTTAGTATATATTGTCTTAACCAAAAGAAGGTGCCATTTTTGGATGTTTCATCCATTGAATGTTGGAGATACAGTTTGTAAGATAATAAGAAAATGCACATTGGAAAAAAAGTTGACTAAATGTTTTGTTTTTAAAAAGAGTATTTACGAGCCAGGCATGGTGGTGCATGCCGGTAATCCCAGCACTTGGGAGGCTGAGGCAGGAAGATGGGCATGAGTTCCAAGGCCAACCTAGTCTACATAGTGAGTTCCAGGATGGCCTGGGCTACATAGCAAAATCCTGTTTCAAAAAATCATAAAAAATAAATAAGAATCCACGTATGGTGAATGTCAACATATATACGTTATTGTATCCCAGTAGTAGTAAAAGTAGCTAAATACGTTTCAATTAGCCTATTTTCTGAAGAGCTATGGCCCTGAATTTGTCAAGACCTCCAAATATGCTTTAAGTACCATAAGTACTGAGGTTACCCTCATGGATGTATTTGTTAGTGTAACTAGTTTTGCAAAGTCTAAACCAGCATCCATTCTCTTAATCACTCAAAAAAAAAAAAAGATATAACAGTAAAATGACACAATTGCAATATATTGGCTACTGTGGTATGGATGGATTATCTATAAATTTTGGGATAAATGACTTTTCTATTTTTTTTTTTCCAGAACACTTTGCATTTAAAATTTAGATCTCCTTACATGGAAGAGGTCAAATCCAGTTATAGCAAAACACCTTTACAGCAGAGGCCATATAACCAAAAAATCCAAAGGCCCAGCCCAGTGGACCATTTACTTCAATGATGTTCAGTACAAAATTCCATTGCCACTAAAGACTTTGGAAAGTCCCATTTAAGTTGTAACAGGATTTGACTATTAGTATGGATTTTCATAATTGTATCTTTTGTTGGTAAATGTTCTTTGGAAACTGGAATTTGTTATAGAGAAGTATGCTGGTCTCTTGCACCCTTAATTTTTTGTTTGGCCTTTTAAGTAGAAGATTGTATTGCTTGAATGTCTCAGTATATTGTTATCTTTTTGGGGACCTGTTTGGGGTTGCCTTCAGATGTGGGTGGGGACTTGTTCACAGAAAGTGTAAGGAAGACCTATAGTTAAACTCCAATTTTTCGAAGTTTTTGGCAGAATAAGTTATGGGGCCCATGAGAGGTAAGTTGAGGAGGTTGGCTGCCTCTCTACTATGGGCCATCTTCAGCAGAGCAACAACTTTCTGTACTTTTTTTTGTGTGGGAGATGAAATTTTCACTTTGTTTTCTAATTTGAGTTAATTATGAATAGGACTTTTGGTTTTAGCTATCTCACAGAATCCTTTAGTTTGAGAGATAGTGTCAGGTTTTTGAGACAACAAAGTTGGAATGTTAATAGTTGCCTTTCTGAGCATTGGCATTGCTTTGACTTCTATATAAATAATGAGTGTAGCCTAACTTTCTGTCATGTGCTACCTAGCATATATATTTCTGACAGTCAGGTGGATTATCTTGAAATTTTAGACAAAGTTTCTGCCTCCTTGGAAAGCTCTACATCTCCTTGTGATTGGAGTGTGGGTTTCAAGATTCCAGAAGGTGGGTGTCTTCATTTTCTATTTTCAATGCACTCTAAGATGACCTGCTTACAGGTTCTCTGAGGCAAATCTCAGTTGCTCTTGTGCTAACTTTACTTTGATAAGGACTAAACAGTAAATTAAATTTACAGATAACATAGAGTTGTCTAAATGTTCAAACTTTAAATCACTACAAATTGACATTTTAGTGAAGTAAACTTGTTTTTGAAATGTCTTTCAATTTATATTGAAATATCTGAAGGCACCTCTCATTTGAGTGATGACATAGAGGTATAGATTACAGGATTTAATTATGAAATGAGTGAGTGGAATACTCTGAAGAATACAGAAATGAATAGAAAGATATAACTGGCTTTTTTACCTTTCAGAGTTTGAGATTTTTTATAAAGATTTATGAAGGTCTAGTTGATCATTGGTTTGGATTGAACCCCACAGGCTTGTATAAACTGGCTTAAGGATGGCATTTCCATTTTTTAGTATATTTGTTACAACCTTAAACTGAGAATACTTGAAATGGTCACATTGAAGTCTGAGAATGTCAATGCATTTTATTGTATTAGTTTTTAGTATCTTTTGTCATTGTTTGTAATTTTTCCCATGAAAACAAAAACATTAATGTCTATGTGGCCCTTGGATCAAAAGTATAAAATATTCTTATGTAAATTGGGTTAAAATTTACTTAAGCTAAATTAAATTAATTTTTATACGAGGCATTACTATTAATTACTGTAAGTGTGAGCATATTCTAGTATAACTTTGATTTTATTACTGTATCTTGTGGATTATGGTAATGCTTGTTGGCCTGTTGTGTGAATGATAGTTAAATTTATTAAGTTTAGTTTTTCATTTATTGTATACCTGCCAGCAGTTCCTATTTCTTGTGAAAGCTGTAGCTGACTCCAGGTATAGGACAGCAGTTCCTACTCTTAACATGGTGTCTTGCAGTTCCTTGACTGCTCATCTTCAGTTATATAAGGCAGAGGTTGTTTACCATTCCTAGGAGTTGTTTTTCCTTAAGTATGACTATATACCATTGTATGATGGTAAAAATAGCAAATTTAATTTACAAGTGGTTAAAAGACATTTTGACCATAAAAGAAAGTATATTTTGGTGAGTTTTTAAGCTGGCAAGCTGATAACAATGTTTTTCTTTTTTTCTTCTCAGGAGGAAAAAAAGCAAGAGCAGAAGCCGTAGTCATGAACGAAAGAGAAGTAAAAGTAAGGAACGGAAGCGCAGTAGAGATAGAGAAAGGAAAAAGAGCAAAAGCCGTGAACGGAAGCGAAGTAGAAGCAAAGAAAGGAGACGGAGCCGCTCACGAAGTCGAGATCGCAGATTCCGAGGCCGCTACAGAAGTCCCTAGTATGTAACTATAATTGTGATTTTGGTTGGAGAGTCTTTTCTGGGTATTCAGATGGCACTTTCACTTGAAGAATTTCGGTTTTGAAATTTTATTTTTCACTGATTGGTTTATAAGTGTTAATAATTAAGGATATTGATATTGAAGACTAGTAAAAATGAAAATACAGTGTATGGGCAAACACATAAAACTTATATTTTACCAGGCGTAGCAACATATTTTCTGTTAATTCAGTTAATATTTTAAATGCATGCCAATCCAAATTAGGCTGACACACTTAACGTGTTAGAAACAGAAAGTTTAGTGTATGAGTGATTAACATATTCTTCACTAAATATATATTTAAAATATAAAGTTCAAATGCATATTAAATTACAAATGTGTAGTTAACAATTGAAAGTCTTATCTCTGGCTGTTTTCAGCTGAAATGGCAAGCCTTTTAAAAGATTTTCTTGTTTATGCTCATTTTGGGGCTCATCACATATTTTTATTTAAGATTCTTTAATAAAAATGATTCTAAACTGCCAGGCGTGGTGGCGCACGCCTGTAATCCCAGCGGCTCGGGAGGTGGAGGCGGGAGGATCGCAAGTTCGAGACCAGAGGCAGTCTGCGTAATTTAGTGAGACCCTGTCTCAAAAAGTAAAAAAAAATGGGCTGAGGTGCAGCTCAGTGGTCCAGCACTTGCAGAGCATGCAGGTGCGAGGCCCTGGGTTCAACCCCCAGTACCACCAAAAAAAAAAAAAAAAAAAAAAAAAAAAAAAAAAAAAAAAAAAAAAAAAAAAAAAAAAAAAAAAAAAAAAAAAAAAAGATTCTAAACTGAAAGTGCTTTGAAGGTTAAGTCCCTTCAGAAGTTTAGATGTATTAATGAAACAAGTTCATTAGGGACATTAAACAGTTGAACTGTATTAACAGCTTTGGAAAGAAACTACCTAAAATTCTAAGGAAGGGTCGAAACTGGCAGTATGTAATACTTTGATGCTATTTCCTATTAATAAGCACACTGTTGTAAACTCTGTATATATTAAAATTAATACTTTTAATTTTATAAATTAAACTGTTGAATATGCATTTCAAAGTCAAGCAGATCTGAAGGGTCTTTGGAAGTTACTTAACCCTCTAAGCTTTTGTTTACTCTTCTGTTAGGTAGGAAGTGACTTAACACATAAACTAATAATGAATAACATGAGAAGAGTATAAATAAAGCACTCAATACTTACTGGTATTCCTGAAATGTTTTGGTATCAGTTGAAGATATTTGCAGTTTGTAACACATTGAGTTCTGTTTCATCTTTAAAGTAGGAAGAATTGGACTCCATGTTTTCTAGATTCCTCCTAGCTGCCTATTTTATATGCATCTTACATACTGAAAATAAGATTATCATAGCATTTTAATTGAGTGCTATATTAGAAATATATTTGCGTATTGTCCTATTCATTATGGTGTACTATTTTGCTGAAATGGTATTATGTTAATCATTTTACCAGGGTGAACTTTTAAAAAATTGAAAGTACTATTTCTGTTGAGGAAGGAAATTTGTGTGTGTCATCCTGGTCTGAATTTAAAAGTGATTTAGTTCTTGTATTGGGTTTCAAGTGATTTTTAACTGTGGGTGCTATAACTGAGACTGTTCTAGTAAATGAGAAAGAAAATAGCTCATAGTTTTTTAATCGAATTTTATCCAATAAACGTATGTTTCTTAGCACTATTAGTCTGTATTGGGAAGGATCCATTTTGATGTAAAAGAATTTTACTTGAAACTGCTTGGATATTTGGTATATTTCCATGGAAGTCAGTTCAAATGGGGATCACATGCTTATCTGACTTTGCTACCTACCCTTCTAGAATAGGGTAGCAGGATGAGCACTAAGGGACATAGATCTGACTGGTCCCTTTAGGTTAGCTTGGTTTTTAAAAAGGTACAAAAACTATTGGTGTTAATCAAAGAGTTAGACCTTGGCGATCAGTTGGAAAATCGTCTTTTAATCATGTGAAATCTTAAAAATTTTCTGAAGAGCTAGTGAATTATTTTCACTTTTTTATTGTAGAATACTTTGTCACAAAGAACTGAAGTATAGTGCACTAAATGTGCTGTTGTGCTGTTTAAGAATTAATAAAACATGGAAAAATCATTTCATGAATATGTAAAAAATCATTCCCTTTGCCAGACACCGTGGCACATACCTGTAATCTCAGTGACTCGGGAGGCCGAGTCAGGAGCATTGCAAGTTTGAGATCAGAGGCAGTGTATACAACTTGGTGAGACCTTATCTCAAAAAATAAAAAAGGGTGGTGGCTGGGAGTATGCATTAGTGAAGTGCTTGCCTAGCATATAGGAAGCACTGGGTTCAGTGGCCCAGTACTGGGAAAAAAATATTCCCTTCATTTTTTAAAAGAACTCCTTCAAACAAGAACACATACTTTTATATGTATGTGGATGTGTAGTATGCATATACATATTCCCAAGAAGGAATTTGTAGAGACATATACCAAATTGCTTAGTAGGTATTTCTGGTGTGAGGGAAGTTCAGACAGTTTTAATTTTACTATTGTGTATTTTTCTAAAGGTCTCAGGAATGTATTCATAATTATGCAATTAAAAATGGTTGTCTTCTCAGACTCTAAAAATTTTGATGCTTTAATCTTTGGTCTTGGCACCTCTCAGTGGTCCAGGATGGATAAATACAAGGGCAGCAGGCCTGGGATAGAATTGAGGTTTTTCTAAGTCCTTTTGTTTCCACTTCATAATTGAGGTGGAAAAGAAGCAGCATAATGTTAAACTTGCTGGAGAGCGCATGAACGCAATCTTAGCAAGACCCTAAACCTGTAACTAGTGTAATTTTGTGTTTCCTTTTTAGCTCCGGACCAAAATTTAACAGTGCCATCCGAGGAAAGATTGGGTTGCCTCATAGCATCAAATTAAGGTTTTTAAACATACTTCTGAATTGTTTAAATTGTTTTTCAAGGAACTAATGTGATATACTTGTTTGGGTAACTTGTGAAACTTTTTAACTTGCAGCAGACGACGTTCCCGAAGCAAAAGTCCATTCAGAAAAGACAAGAGCCCTGTGAGGTAGCTGTTGTCCCTATTTTTTTTTTTTTTTTTTATTAAGCTTGTAGCTTTTATAAAGTTTCACAAAAAGTTAGAAGAACTTTTCAGTTTTTGCTACTGCTCAATTTAATGACAGTAATTTGGGTCATAATTTTTTGCTTTCTTTTGTAGTACTAAAAGTAGTACCTTTCTGAATAGTACTAGAAATAAGAACTGCATTTTCAGTAGCTCTGGTTTTAATTTCATATAATTTTAAAAGGCAAAATATTAAAATGTGTAGATACTACATATGATCGTATTTCCGTGTTAACTAAAAATTTTTTAATAGCTATACTATAAATAGGCTTGATTAATTTACCTTTGGAATTAATAAGTAATGTATTATCTGAAGTAGCCTTGTGTAGGAAAGTAGTTCTGACAGTTAAGTTTTGCCTCTTTGCCCTGAGAAAAATGTATTTCACTTCAAGTCTTTACCATATTGTTGTTTTAATATCAGTCTTATGTTCTTGAAGGATTCTTCCATGAATGATTATTCTTTCAAATAAATAAAGACTTACCTGCCCAGTATACTGTTTTGGTTTAAGGAACATTTCATCGTGGTATAGCATTCTTTGACTTGCATTTAAAAGATCATTCTTAAAGCCCAGTGTAGTCACACAGGCCTATAATCCCAACACTTGGGAGGCTGAGGCAGGAGGATCTCAAATTTGAGGCCAGTCTAGGCTACATAATGAGGCCCTGTCTGAATAAACTAAAACAGAACTAACCAAAAAACCCAGCACTTTTTGAACTTGGAGTTTGTTGTTTAATATATGCCAAATAATGCTGTAGAATTCTAGGATGTGTTGAGAGGCTTAGTGATTTTGAGATTTTTCTTCATAAGTAATATTGAGGTTCTTACTCTTGAATGTTCTCATGAGAAAATCCCTTGTCATTCTCTGAATATAATTTGGATTTATACCTCTTTTACAATAATATAAAACATTCTGCTCTACTAGAGGTATAGCTCAGTGGAAGAGTTCTTGACTAGAAGTAGGCCCTGGTTTCAGCCCCCAACACTGAATAAAAACAAAATAGAACAGACAAAAAGAAACAAACTGCTGATTTCTCAAGAGTTACCATCCTTTTATAGGTGGAGTGTTTTTGCCTACGAAAGTACTTCCTGATAAGTGTCTAGAATGTGGACAAAAGCATGTTTAGGCTTAAATCTCTTTTACATGTTTAATGATGAATTTAAAACCTTATTAAAGATATCAGTATTTTGAAATACAATGTTAATACATACTTCTATTTTTCCTTGAAGCTTATGAAAATTAAATTTCATCTAGTTGTGCTTTTTTTTTTAAACTTTCCTCCCTTAGGTGGAGCACTTCAGTTACAGATGTAACTGAAGTTGGTTAGTTTAGAACTGTATCCTGTCTTTAAGATTTGTGAAAATGAGTAATTTGAATCTTACTATTGGTAATGGTCTAGATAATTTGCTAATTTATTTATTTTTGCAATACTGAGAGGGTTCAACTCAGGGCCTTGCACATACTCTTGGAAGTGCTCTACCACTGGGTTGCACCCTCAGCCTGTTTTTTATTTTGAGTCAGGGTCTCACTACGTTACACAGGTTGCCTCTGGCCTCGAATTCAGGATCCTCCGTTCTCTCCCTTCCAAGTCACTAGAATTACAGCCATGAACCACAGCGTCTGGCTTAATTTCCTGTTTTTAATTTTTGATGAGATACAGTTATTGTCTCTGTATTACTTTTATTTTTTCTTACATTGATGGGGATTGTGAACCCAGGGCTTTGTACATGGCAGGCAGACGCTCTGCCACTGAGCTACATGCCCAGTCTTTATTAGTTTTTTTTTGTTGTTGTTGTTATTATTTTTTTTTTACTTTGCTATTGTTGAGACAGTCTCATTATGTAGTCCAGAGTGACTTTGATTCTCCTGACTCAACTTCACAAGTGCTGGGATAGTAGTCATGCTCCACCATTCCCAGCCCTGTAATAGTTTTTAACCATCAAAATATACCAGTTCATCTGTAATCCCAGTACTTGAGAGGATGAGGCAGGAAGTTTGGGAGTTTGAGTCTAGCCTGGGCTATAGAACAAGACTGTATCTCAAGAAACCAAAAGATTCAAAAAAGAAAGAAAAAAATGGTTGTAGTGGCACACACCTTGTTATCCCAGCACTCAGTAAGATGATGCAGGAGAATTGTGAATTCCTGGTCAGCCTGGTCTACCTAGGAAGACCCTGTCTCCAAAAGAAAAAAAAAAAAGTACTATAATTCAAATGGCAATAACCATTTCATTTTCCTATTTAAATGTCTCAATCTGTAAAATAAGCTAGCATTCTGAGAATTATATCATTTGGGGTTTTAATTTCAGGGTTATCATAATTTTCAGACTTAATCACATTATGATTTTATTATGGAGAAGCATTCATTACACAGATTTTAGACATAACTGGCATTTGTTATTTAATGGGAAAATTTATGCAACTTGACATTAAACTGGTAGGCATCTGATTGGCCATTTAATATAGAGAAAATACCTTTTGGAAGATTATAAGACTAGTGGTCTTTTGTTCTTATACCTTGTAAGATGTGATTAGAAAAAATATTAATCAACTAGTTCTTTTGAAGGAATTGGGTCATACTGTATTGTCCACAGACATTTTGTGTAGATTGATTTTGGTAAAAATAGACTTAGATATAGTGAGAAACTAATTTGGATAAAAAGTTTATTTTCTAAAAATGTATTTCTAAAAATTACTTTAAAAAAATAAGTACAAAGTTAATTCTGTATTCTTCACTCTTGTTAGGGAACCTATTGATAATCTAACTCCTGAGGAAAGAGATGCCAGGACAGTTTTCTGCATGCAGCTGGCAGCAAGAATTCGACCAAGGGATTTGGAAGAGTTTTTCTCTACAGTAGGAAAGGTAACAGCCTATTTAGGGAGGTCAAATATGGGGAAATTGCAGTGTTTTAAGAATCTGTCAAGCCAAGTGCCATCATGATGCATGCCTATAATCCTGGGATTACCAATTCATGAGGATAAGACGAGGGTTGCTTGAGCCCAGAAGTGAGTGGTTCAGTGCCAGCCTGGGAAAAATAGTGAGACCCTATTTCTTTTTTTTTTTTTTTTTTATTAGAAATTTTTAATGTACATCATAATGTGATTCATTTTGACATGCTTTTCGTTGTGACAATTTTCATATATGCAATTTGATAAGCATTATTCATATAGGTTACCCCTTACCCTCCTCTATGTTTCCCCCCTCCCCCCTTCCTATCTAAGTTTCCCATCCAAGTCTTCTCTATCTT